>JAECUM010048465.1:0-29640 GCA_016617855.1 Megalonaias nervosa
AAACTCATCTCGGCGTGGTTCTGGCGGACCTTTATATGGAGGCGCGACATCAGGCCAACCAAGCACTGATCTAATCGAAGACTGATATATATCCACAGCGTAATCCGGCGACAATATTTCAACGGCCGACGACAACATTGGCTCGTGGACGGTAATGGCAATCTTTGATTCGCGTCTCGTGATGGATTTAATTCTGCGTTGAAATTCTTCATTGATCTGTTCTATTTGATAACTTCCCGTTGGTTTGTTTTTATTTGCAAATACTAATGAATTATTTGGTTGTAGTCCACCAAACGATGTAGACCTAATGTTGGGCCAACTATAATGAACCCGTAATTGTGCTAATGCTATCTCGGATGCTGGTACTTCGGTCGGAAAATTAATACTGAATTCAGGCGAAGTTGAATTCGCTGATATCATTGTGGTTCTTACCGGAGCAGTATTAGTGACGATCTGTTGTAACAATTCCCTTCACTCGGCCATTATTATACTATTATTGTTTTAAATCCTGTTCAGAAATTTTTCATTAACGACGACGGTGACTGCGTCGTTGACGACTGCGTCGTTAACGTTGAATACTTCATTGTATATCTTTATTGAGATACTGAATTCATCGTCAGATATTATTCCATCATTGAGCGACGAAGAAATCAACGATGACAATTTAGAATATGCGGTCGTTGCAGTATGTAATTTCATTGTGTATTCGTTCAATTTTTCATTTCTACACGTATTTATCTTTTTCGCGATTATGTTAAATATTCCAGCGATCGACGTTGACGATGAAACAATGATTGTTACAACTATCGGCGCTGTCATCGTCGCTAGCGATGCTAATACTACGCCGGTTCCAGCAACTAGCGTAGAAACCGAATAAACCATGATATCAACGACGGTTGCACGTCTACGACTTCTTTATTTTTGCTGTATAATCATCGATGATGGTTTTTAATTTATTCTGCCATGTTGTTACTTGCTCGTATCTGTATCGCTGAACGTCTATCATTATACTTTAGTTGTTGTCTAAGACAGTGATAAATTCCAGACACCACCAGTAACGTCTCGGGGGTATTTCCGTTGATATAACGTAAATGTTTCTTTGGTGTCCTTGGTTAGCATCACCAGTAGAGGATTATGATATATATTAGGCGATGATGAAGTGGCCGCAGTAATGTCCATCCCATACATGGATAACCTGTATAACCCTGTTACTTCTGCGGTATATTCGAGAATGTTATTGAGCAGAGTCCACGTTGATACCCTAGACGCCACCGTGTACGTGATGTTGCTAATTTGTTTATGTGGAATTTTAATCAGACTTATTTTTTCAGTGATATTAGGAATCCCACTGACAATATCCTTGAGTTTTGTATCAATGTCAGTGAGTTTAATATCAACGGTTGGTGGACTTCCAAAGAATTCTTCAGCGGTTTTATTAAGTTTTTGAAAATTTCTACGAGTATTATTAAACGCACCTACATGAACGTCATACTCGGCTCGAAGTGTATTTACTCTATCATTGATCGTGGTATCGCTATCATCCACATATTTCTTCGTTGCGGCATCTTCGTCGCCGTCTGGTGATCGTAGAGCAACAATTTTATTTGAATTCATGTTAATTTCGCCGGTCATAATACCCCCGGTGGATTTTAAACGATCAGAAACACTTTTTCGAATTTCATCTCGAATTCCTGTAATAGATACAGATGAATCTCTGATAGTTAGTAAACGTTGCAATGTTACCTTCGGTTGATCCAAGAACTCTACGAAGAATTTCAGTCCATTTGAGATTACTCGTTTTTAGAACTCCAAATTGGTCTTGAAAGACAACAACCTCGTTGGGGTCAACGGATGTTAAATTCGTCAATGATGCAAAGTCATCCTTGGTAACGTAATCTGATAAATCTATGTTGAGTTGTTTTTTACCATGCGCCGCAGCAGGTCTTCCATAAATATCTACCATTATATCATTAGCGATTATTTAATGTATATTCATGTACAACTTTATGAGGTGGTTTCGTTGATCTTGATACGGCATCAAGTACTGCTAGTGCTTCATGGCCACATATTGGTGGATTCGTTAATGTTTGTGTTGGTAGCGTTGAATACCAGATTGGAATATTTTGAAATCTGCCGACCTATTTTAAAAATTCTTTTGGTGGCGCCAACCCATACGAATCAAAATAAATAATTCCACGTGGATCAATGGCGTATGCGACCCAGTGAGTACCTGGCCCCATTGATGAATCAAGATTAATAATACCTGTTTCTGACAGTGCCGGATTTTTCGGTAATTGGTCACGCATAAAAACACCTCTAATTTATTTATATTTAACTGATTAGCGGCGTTCATAAGATCAAAATTCGATAGTGGAACTATCGCTGAGTCTCTGGAATTCTTAATCCACGACCAACGTGAGGTCGAGACCCTGGAAGTCTCAGACCGTGACCTTTTCGTTTCCTTTTTTTAATCCTTTTCCTGTTGCTTTCTTCAGCGCCATTGCAGCAGCTGTCCCAACTGCACCTAACGCAGCAGCTTTTGCAACAGCTGGAGCGGCTGCGGCTATCAACGCTGGAATAGCTGCGAGAAGTGGAAATATTCCTCCGGTTTTAATAGCATCTTTGATAGCACCCACGGAAAGATTCAATCGTATTCCTTTATTGGCGTGTTTAGCTTCGTTAAATCTCTTAAATTGACGCTCGGTCAAAGATAATTTATTTGCATCGGACATTTGATCGTGTTTTAATGTTACTTTTGTTCCACATCGTGATGCCGACGACGATTGTAATCGGTTAATCTGACCCGGGGTCAAACTGACACTAACATGATGACATGACATTTATGATATATATACTGATTTAAATCATCGTTTGCATATTCTCTACGGGAGCATCAACGACTCTCATGCGGCCACCAACACCTTCAAGTATCATTGTTTTATCGGATAATATAACGGCGATTGCTCTGTAATTAGGAAAATCTACGATATTTCTGTCAACGCGAGCTCGAATATGTATGTCAACGACAGACTGTCTGGTTAAATCTAAATGTTCCAGCGAAAAGTAATAGATCGGATATAACATTGTAAAATCCAGCTGTGATATTTGCAAACCAGTATCAACATTTTGATCACGTCCCATAAACGACATCAATCGATGATATACACGCGCTACATGATTTTGATCAAAATTCAACAATACATCCTCGGATGGTTCTTGATGTCCGTTTATCCTCAATGAAACCTCGGAAACACCGAAGTTGTCAAATATCATAGCGCTACGTATTTGATTATTTACTCGTGTATTATCCTGAATCGCAATAAATATATGTAATGGTGCAGAAATACCTTGCTGAGAAGCTATCTGCCATGTAAATACACCATTAACTGCGCTTTGAATAGCATCTGTGGTCGTGGTCAACCATGACAACGTCGATTTGCCGCCGCTACTCATGAAAGAAAGTAAACGATCTTCTTCAGATATTGTTGGAGTCATTACTGGCATCCACAATGAAAGTTTTGTTAATACTACTTTACCATGAAGTTCCGCAGTTGCACCTGCGTCAACTCCTTCAACGTGCCATAATGCATCATTATCTGTGGCTTTTCTTACAAGTACAACTGTGTGCTTGGCTCCAAAAATAACTTTTCTAACATTTCTGCAGAATCCAAAAATGTGCGACAGTGGAATTGCACATGAAAACATTCTGTTCTTGAGCATATTTTTACTTGCAGAAAATCCTTAGTTGAAATTTAAGTTCATTGATATCACTGCGGGGGTTTCTGCGGTTCCTGCGGCATTTCTTACGTTGCCGATGGTTACATTTTTGTGACTTGGATGATCAGAAGTGTCCTTGGAAAACATCATAGATGGACCAGCTGATCTTAAAAAATCTTCGCTGTATCGCGCAAGACCAAGTATTGTCGTAGCAACGTCGACATCTTTTTGAATTGATTCAATATTTCTTCCATCGATCATGTACATAGCACTGTCAAACAGCGCCATGATACCGTTGTTCACAAAACAAAAACCAACATCGTTATCGTATTCAGTATTATCCGCTTTAAAAATTTTGCCTTCGACCTCGATAAATGCTTCAGCGGGTAAGAAATACCTACTCGTATCTTGAACGTGAAGTTCAATTCGTCCACGCTGATCTGGAATTTGAGCGTCATAAGAATAATATTGATAATCACGCACAGACTCATCTTTGAGAAGTGGTGCGTCCATGTCAAATGCGGGATTAGATACTCGTTTGAACATTTCTATGTTGGTACTGTTCGTTTAATACGGAGAAGTTTGTCTCGGAGACGTTTATCTCGGAAAAGTTTGTCTCGAACAACTTCAGAAATACCACTTCCCGCTATCAAACTTGCTGCTAGATTTTTTCCCCCCTCTTCGGCTAATTCTGCTAGTTTTTGATTTGCAGCTAGATTTATTACTTTACTAACACTTGCAGGCATCACTTCAGTGCTGGGTAATTTTACTGGTGGCTGAGATTTTCGTCGTATTAATCGTGCTAGTCTATCCTTGATGGCGGAAAATACTTTACTAGTATCGTCACCAACAGTACTAATACCTTTTTCACGAATAACATCAGTAGCTTTCATGCCTAATTGCTTTATAATCGGTATTGCTTTTGGGGCGATTCTCGGAAATAAACCCTTAAGAACATCACCTAATCCATCTCCGTAATATGTCTCGTATACAGGTAATCTTGAATTTACCACCCTGACCATGATTGGTCTACGTTGATTAGCGTGTATGATCATCTATTATAATTAATTATTTAACTGTTTAATCAGTGACTTAGTCGGGCCACCTTGGCACGCTAGTGCTAGTCAGTGATTTAATCACTGTAATAATCATCGGTAATTTCATTAATGAGAGCCCTATAATCGTTAATGTCCATAACGCCGCCGGTAAATAATCGTGACAAATAGATATGATTTCGTTAATAATTTCAGGAGAATTATTACTAGCTCGTTTTCCACCAACAAGAACGTCTAATCTATCTACGTCAGGTACGTCGCTGTCGGGACAAGTAACAAGACCACTTCCTCGAGCATTAATACCACTTCCAGTTGCGCCTTTATCATCTGAAAATACTTCTGGGAAATAAAATATTTCATCGCTGGATGATGTGGATAATTTTTCTGGTGGTTGTCGTTGTCTTATTAATGATAGTCGTTGTCGTCGTTGTTGTGTTCGTTGTTCTAGTTCTTTTCGTTTTTGTTCTTTTTCTAGTTGTTTTTGTATTTGTTCTTCTTCTTTTCGTTCTTTTCCTTTTCGTTCTATTTCTTTTCGTTCTTCTTTTAGTTGTTGTTGTTGCATTTTCTGAAAAGCCGATGTCACATCCTTTATGGCCGCGCTGTAATTAACATATCTTATGTCGTCACTTCGGGCCTGATCAACATTAAAACGTAAACGAAAAATCCATCTGTACCATTTATCACGATCCATTTTCTCATCAGCATATTCAGATTTTAAAATTCTTTTTCGTTCATCGTAAGATAAAAAAGCAATTTCGGCTAATTCATCTGTGTTGAGCTTTGCAATGCTGTTAATGAAAATATTATTAAATCTATCGGATAATTTAATTTTAACTTGGGCTTCTGGTTCTTGTTGAACATCATCTTCTGCTTGATCTGTTTCTTGAGTTGGTTGAGCCGCAGCTATTTCAGCAGGAAGTTCTCGTAGAATTTTTTTGTCTTTTTAGTTCGCTCCGCTATTTTTTTAGTTTGTTTTGCTGTCTCCGTTAACACAGTAACAATGCCTTTAGTAGTTTCAGTGATAGGTTTAAATAATTGTTCTGCGGATTCTGTAAACTCTTCTTGTGTTTGTTGACGCTCTTGTAACTGTTGTCTGACAGAATCAAGGACAGGTAGATATTTCTTGATTGCTTTTAGTCGTTCTCGAGCTAATCTTGCTGAGTGAGCTTCGCCGATCATTATTATAATGCAATGGTTTAATTACAGCAGCAGGGAGGGTGAGCTAACAAACATTGCGTGCACGATTACATAAACGATCACTCACAAAATTTTATAAACACGGATGTCAACGGCAAAGTAACAGTGCGAACTAACTCCGGTGATTTCATCACTGGTGATATCACGGAAAGTTAGAGGTTTCGGTTTGACGTTATTGACTTTTTTTAAAAATTGTTTTCGTGTGAAATCTTTGTTTTAGATATGTTTGCTCGAATCTAATTTGTAGGGTTCACCCTCCCTGCTGCTCGACGTCTACACAAGACTATTTCACCTTTGCTAACAGGCTAATCCCTACAGTGGTGTCAACGAGTGGATCACACTTGGGGTCTATTCTAATTTTTGGATTCAGATCACGGCTCCGCTCAAGTTTTTTCTGTGGACATTCCACTTGGGCGGACGTACTAGCAACACCGAAAGGATGACCAGCTCAAGATCAGAAGCCCCCCTCCAAAGCTCAGCAGATTCCACGTGAACTATTTTGCACGTGAGTACGGCCACTATCGGAAACACCCTCGAGGAATTCACATTGGAAGCGCCTTCGTTGAAATACAACATGTACAGAATTTATTGCACCACGGCGGAGCCTTCGAATCCCGGCTCAGTTATTTCCAGTTGTTGTCGGTGGACGATATTGTATTAAAAAAAAAAACAATAACTGGCATAGTAGTCATTATTCGCGATGTCATGAAACTGCTGTTTTTACCCAAGCATGCGGATGACCCCGTGGACGAACAAACCAAAACCACCTATGACACCCTACGAAAATTAAAACAGGCGCGGAAAATGGTCTAAAACGATCCAGCCAAATTTGCCGCCACGGATTAAGGGCCGGTGGATAAAAAGTTTGTAGCTGTGGCAGAACTTAGGCAAACTCATTTGCAAGAAGCTCTCAACAAATGGAACGCCTAGGCAACGTTCTGCACTATAGAGAATCCAGCGTGCTGATCAGAAAAATCGAGAACCTTATTAATTGCACCGTAGGCGAATTAGATGACTAAGTCAGTAGCCAAAAAGAGTTTTAAAAACCGTCTTGCGCTGGACAACAGGGCGACAAGGCCAACATTTTTCGAGGAGAAAGGTATCTATTACGAGGATATCCCCACCATCATGGAAATCATGGAGGTGCCTAGTAAACCCTTGAAAACCAACAACACCGCGGAAGAGGGCGAGCCTGATATTGTTTGTGATGTTAACAAGGCCGTCGATTCTTACTTTTATTAGTATGTGTACGGCTCTCAACGCACAATCGATACAGATCTTGTGCCTGCTGCGTATAATTATGTGGAAAGTTTCTCCCTTATTGAGCTACAAACATTGTTGCCAAGCGTTTACGATGCCATTAAGCAATTCCCAAAGGTAATTTTATTGTTCTCCCGGCAGCATTAACAGATTTGCTGCAAAAAAAGTAATACTAGAAAATTAGACATCATAAACAAATATTTTAAATTAATAAAAATAAATTAGACCAAGTCGCTTATAAGGAATTAATCACGTGCGAAAACACAAACCTTAATGCGGACAAAATAGACAGTGCTCTCTTTTTTAATTACAAGTATCGTCGTGGGGTGAAATTTACCATGGGTTTTCAGGCAAGCGATGTAGCAGAGGCTTACGTGTGCATGGGGCATATTAACCCACAGGTAAATCATGACACAGAGAATTTTGTCAGGATAAACCAAATGATTAAATTCAGCACGATTCTCAATCTTGTTGCCCATATTGTTTACTGGCAGGAGTATAATGCAGCAGAAAAAGCTATCCAAGAAGGACGGTTAACGTGGGCAAGTACTTGACATTTTTAACAGAATATATGCTTGAGGTAGAGGTGTTATTCCAGAGTTTAGTCGACGCAGAAGCATAAGTTGAAGCAGCTGATCGATTTTAATCACATCGACGAGAACGTGTCGCAGGAAGGCAGGCGCGAGCTGGAATCGTATTATCGATATTACCACCAAAAAGTCTAAGTGTACAAACTCGCGTATCGGAATTATCGGCGTGTTTTGAAAGCCACAGAAGCAACTCCCATTGCGGTGACTGCAGCCGGGATTGTGTCCACGGGCGCTACGGCCAATCCTTTTATGTTGACTTTACCCGGGTGAGAGTTAGCTTTACAGTCCATTCTCAAAAGGTTAGAGCCCAACTTGTAAGTGACAAAATACTGCCCGGCAGGCTTTTTGGCCTACCAGAAAGTGCTCAACAAAATGAGGTCCTATTTGCACGGGGACAAAATTTGACATGTCCATTTTAATCCGAGAGCCGAGGACGGCGGTTGACATCATTCGATTTGACGCCGATATCCTTAAGCCGGTTTGAAAAAACTTACGACAGAAATTTTTTTTGACCCAAAGGAAAGAGAAACAAACATTTTGACACCAGGAAAAAGCCAATCGCGCCATACCATCTGCGATTAATTTTATGTTCATTGGAACTATCTCTAATGTGTTTGTTGCCTGATATAAAGACCCATACTAGGTTTGGGCTCCGGTAGCGAGATTGGCGGGCGGTGAAAAATTTTCTTCCGTCGCTGCCCAGACCGCGACGGAAGTTTTCACGCCGAGTTACAATGACGAGGTTTACATAGCAGTTGTCCAGTGTTACGGCCATGTAGTTTAATTACTTGTGTGTTAAAATTTGAATTCTTTTATTTCATTTTTGTATCATTATATTCTATTATGATGATGATTATGTTCACAGGATCTGAAATTTTTGCAAGAAACATCGTGTTTATTTAGAACGTAGTATGACTCGCATAAGAACAAATTTTGCATGACATAGTTTGTCGATTTGAGTAAACACTACGCGAAAACGATTGGTTATTGCCAAAGTCATTTCCTGACCCACGTGAAACTGCGATTGTTAGATGATGAAATAACCACGCGTTCTTCGTGCGTGTGCATGAAATGACGTTTTGGTTCGGTTTTTAAACACTTAGGTCCCTGTGAAATAGAGTCGTTCTTATACCTTGAGAAGAAGGTATTATTTTTCTTGTGCTGGAAAGAGTTTATTTATCTTTACATGTGTAGAACTCGTGATGTGTCTTGTTATAGATGACAGCTATAGGAGTTCATCTACTTTTTAAATAATTTTTCCCTGGAGAACTACACAAGTGGTTTAGGTCAAAGACATTCAGTGAAATCCATTCTAAATTGGAACAGTACAGTACAAATTGTGGTTTAACGTGAAATTCTGGACATTTGTGTAAAGACTTCATCTGACGTCATCGTCCTCCATCTTGGAACGTCATCAAGATTCGATCCTGGATTTAGTTAAAATTATTCATTGATAGGACTTGTATTTTTTCAGTACTAGGATAAATGTTTGGATTTTCTTCACAAACCGTAAGTCCTATTTCATATTTTCAACTTTTCACCACGTTTTCTAGGGAAATAAATTATTTTTGTTAAAACTTACAAAGCTTGTTGTCTTCACTCTTTTCTTTTGTAACTTTTGACCGACCCGATACGTAATACCAGGTTGTGGCCGTTTAGGTGATCCACATGGGAATTTTACCACTCTGGCATTCAAACACAAAACGATGGTGGTATATCCTTGCATTCTTTATGTCATCACCAGAAACACCAAAACAGTAAATATCCGGAGTTGGTTGTGTTTAATGATAATACTTTTTTCGTCCACGCATGACGCACGGCGCCATTCTTGTTAGCATCCTCATTATTAAACACCAGGTGTACTCTCCAGCTGTCCATTATTATACTGATACGGTTTGTCTAACTGAACGTATTTTATCGTTAACCCGAGACACATCCTCGTAGATCACACGAAGATAATGTTCTTGCCGGTCCACGTAATGCTGCCGTAAATCATCAATTTAACGCCTCGATGTTTTTGTCAGGGATTAAATCTTATTCGCGCTTCGTAAACAAAATCACTTCCGTATTCAGATCTTGGTGGCATTGTCGCCCGCGGAGTAAATTAAAATACGAGGTCTCATCGGCGCCACCCTTTTCTACCCCGTCATCGTTCTCCCTGGAAAATAAAGTTAGATCGATTACCATCGGGGTATCTTTGTCCTGACCAAAATCGCAGTTATGGAATTTTTATTGTAACTCGGCGTGAAATCAAGGTGGTGGTAAGAGCATTTGCGAAAATGCGCATCCAAAAGTGAACCCTGGGAAGCGATCGCGAATACCGTTAAACCTGATAACACATGCGAGTAATAATAATCAGGCAGGGTCCTCACGCGTCTCACAATTGGGCATTTGAATTCGATCAATACAGTTTTATTATCCGTCACAATATACATGTCAAGGGGAATATCGGAAACCGGGGATCAAATCGTCGATGCAACTATTGCCTACGATTTTACCGTCCAATAATTGTTCCGTACAACATCATAATACAGGCTCAAACAGAGATCCACACAGGCACGGCAACGCAATTGAGACAATTTTACCAGCGGGTGAGGATATTTTTTTAGACACGATCGAATCGATATCGCCAAAAGGTCAGCAACCCATTAACGTAGCCAGTTCAGACCCTCCGATTGTCGTCTCCATCAAATCGCACCACTCCTTGGAGTTTTGCTTGACGCGGTACCGTGCAATCAAATGATCGAGCTGCTGATGCAAATCCATTATGATTATTTTAATACCCTTCTCTAATATAATAAATGCAAGAAGATGTGTACATTATAGACGTGATCTTGCAAAACCCGGAGTCGCTTAACGAAGCTGCCGCTACGGTTATCAGAAATAACGTCCTGTAAATTTAGAACGTTTCGCGACAAAAGTAGTAGGTATAGCACCAGGCAAATTTTGTTAACGTGAGAGCAGCTGCAAGAATTATCGGATCATGGCATCTTTAGAATTACCTATCATTCAGATCTCATCAAGCAGTTTTGTGTATCTTGCATGGGAACGGAGAATTTTAGACGACTGTTAAAATTATCGCAATCCTGATGTATAGACGATGGACGACAAAAGCTGGTCGGACGCAGGCCCGACCAGGTTTTACTTACAGCTCAGCAACAGAAAGAGTTGTACGATCAGGGCACGATCCATATTATCTGCGATAGTGACCTCATCATGAAAGAGAGTTGTAGCCGCATTACCCAAGAACGTCTTCTTGAACTCATGGGCACCACCAAAGTGTAAACGGGGACAGGGGCCCTGGCGGGGTGACGGGGGACCAGCATTTTTTTGTTGTTGCTCTGATCCACATCCGTACACAAACCACAGCAGTAGTCAGCACAGGAATGAAGACCAGAATTAGCCTTTTATCAGCACTTGTCATATCAATGTGTTCGTAACCGCCTTTTTACAAACTTGTGTTCGGAACCTCCTTTTAATATTCTATTCATTTTACAGTCAAATATTCCCAAACACTCTAGAGATTATAATACCAAAACTTCGTCTGACCTCCACAGCTTATTTAAAATATAACATGTCCAAATGCAAATGACAGTAGTGAGCGAGGATACCCTAGGGCAAATGAGAACATATAAGGAAAAACAGGGGGTTTTACCCTGGGGTAGTATATGGGAATTTAACATTGTGGGACAGTCTAGGGACAAGTGAAATTTAACATAGGGAATGTATAGCGACAATGGATTGGGACTGTCTAGGGACAAGGGGAATTGAACATGGGTGACGTCACGGTACTGGACACTGGCAACAATGTTGCAAGAGGCTGACCTCAAACGGGCGGAACAGTGTGGCAAGTGGTTGACCTGAATACGCGTTACTCTAGGGACAAATAGAGACATAGATATAGAGATGTAGTCAGAGACAGAGTTAGAGACATAGACAGAGACATAGACATATCACACAAACAGATTTATGGACATAAATCTATCACACAAAAAATCGACTAAAATTTTTTTTTAGACAAGAGAGAATAGACATCTTTTCCAGACATTGGAGTGGTGCTGAAAAGGGCCGTTTAACTTTTTCTAATTTCTCTCCTCCCTTCTTCTTCTCGTCGTATCCATTACATTTGTCTTCTTTCCATTCCCTTTCTCCTCCTCCTCCTCTTGTTTCCTTTTTTCATTCTCCTCTTCGTTTTCAAGCTTAGCATTGCAGGCTCTCATTTGCTCCTTTTCCTCTTTGTCCTCCTTCCTCCCCTTTTCCTGTTTTATCAGCTCTCTCCGCCTTTCCTTCACCTTCTTCAAATTATTAATCTCCATTTTCAATCTGTGAGGGCTATAGGCACCATTCTCCATTCTAACCATCATCTCCTCCACCATTCCCAGGTCATCCACCACCTCTTGCAATGTCATCATTTTGTCCATGTGGTTAGAAGCCACTATATTTTCTAGCAATACATAGTTTTTTATTTACAAAAACACACCATCACCTACAATCACATCAGCAAAGGAGTTAGTGTTTAGTCACACTACTCCACATTCACACAAAACAAACACTCATGAGTATAGGGACAAAGGGTTTGTTAAAGAAAAAAGACATACACACACACACACGTACGCGCATGCACACATACAAAAATACACACACACGCACGCACACAAACACAAACAAAAATACACGCACACATACACACGTACGCGCACGCACACAATCGCAAACACACATAAAATCATATTATTGGAAACTTGATCAGTCTCTCTTTTCTAGAGATCTGGTTAGCCCTGGGAAGGGCTGTTTTTGTGAACTCCAAATGCACCTCTTAATGCCTGCACGTTCCGGACCGGGAAGCACACACACATTTCCTACTCCAGTCATTCTCCCAATTGATGTGAGTGGCCTCATCATCCGAGTTTTCACTTTGAGGGATAGTGAATACTTGTTCCCTCTGCCTTCTCCTATGCCAGACCCGGGGATGATGAGGTCTCTGCGGCTCCCACTCTTGCCGCTGTTTCTCCAACTCTTCGTCCCAGTTTTCCATTTAGGGGACAGCGGCTCTTGGCACTGGTGGTAGTGGTTGTGGCTGTGGCTGACGTGGTGGCAGTGGTGGCGGTAGTAGTAGAGGTTTTGGCATCCTGACTTTAGGCTTGACCTCACACTGAGGCCTAATCATGAGGTGAGGTAGGATCCTTTCTTTCTTCTTTTCCTTCTATTCTTTCTTTTTCCTCTCCATCTCCGCTTCTTCAATTTTGGCTTCCTCTTGGATCGCCTCCATAGCCAGTTCATCCAGCAGGCGCCTGGCATACTCCAGGTGCATTTGGAGTTCTAAAAGTTTGGCTAGTCTACTCATGTTGATACGTCAACGATGGCTAGCCAGACTGACGAACGCTACAATTTATATACTTCAAGCATGGACGTGAAAGAAAACACCCCCTTACACAAAAACTACAATCAAAAACTTGGAACGCGCGGACCTAAAAGAAACACGTCCATTGCTTTTTTTTTTAAACCTACAAACACACTTTATTACCACTCATACATATAAAAAACACAGACTATCATACAAGCCAGAGAAATCAAGTGTTTATAGGCAAACTTCTATTTTTTACTTAGAAACACACTCACAGACCAACACACAAATACAGACAAATATTTTCGCAATAGTTTAGTATATCTTTTCTAGATTGTTAGGGTAGTCCTAAAACAATGGATGTTTTGTTTGGGGTTGTGGCAATCTCTTACCGTCTTGCTGAAGGCTTTCCCACGGGTTACGGTCTGTTTCTTCGGAACGAGAAGGAGAACTCCTTAGTGTCTACACGACAGTAAACAAAGCCTATGTCTGACTCCTGCGGCTGTTGTTGTTGCTGCTGCTGCTGTTGCTGCTCTCTCTGATGTTTCTGAAGTCTGTACTTCTCGGTCCATTCTTGCTGCTCCTTTTTTATTTATTCTTTAAAGACCTCTTCTATCAGGTCTTGTGCCACTTTCAGCATCCTGACATTTTCAATCTCATCAGGCTTTCGCATGAGGTTTTGTCTGACACGATGCAAACGGACGTGTGCTTCCTTTAGCTTTGCCAGTTTAGAAGACATCTTTACAAGATGACGCATTAACAATGGATGGCCGGACCGGAGACCGCCACGCATAATATATCTCAAGCGCGGACGCGATAGAAAACATCCTACTGTTTTATGGTAGGAACGCTATAGCCCATCTGATGGTGAAGGATAGAGAGAAGTCAAAGAGCATAGATAGTGATAAAAAGTTTTAAAATCAAACCACCAACAATAATTTTTTAATAACATTTTAATTCAACCAACCAACAACCAACAAATAATATAACATCAATACATTGTTTTCAAACAACAAATTTTTGACAAGGTTGACAACGTTGTGAAGTCAAGTTAGACTTCCACTGATGGAGGTCATTTGGCCATTGATGTACACTACGTTTCCTAGCTGAAGACAAGAGATATCCATAATGGTCACAAAACCATCTATCTACTTTTTCATCGTTTCTAGAAGAGTCACTATGAAAATAAGTCACTAAATGTTCTAAGGGATATCCAAGGCTGCCTTGATGAAGAAAATACACAGAATATTGTCCACACACCATGGAATCTGAGCCTTGTAATTTCACATTATTGAATATTGTTGTCTGGCATTTCTTCTCATAAAGTCGAAGATATCGCCTTCCAAAGGCGGCAATCCATACGAATAGAAATACTCCACACAGACATCGTGGGGAAAGTAGACGCCTACACAGTGGGTTCCTGGGAGATGACTGTCGTCCGTGTTGATGACATAAGCTTGATGGTCTTTAGGTTTGCGATGAGAAAGTTCATCTTTAGCGCACACGACAGGATTCCGAGAAGCGGCGTACGAACTGTTTTCCAAAATGTAGTAAAGTTCCCAGGTATCCATTTTGTTTTGGGTTTGTTTCTTCTTTCACAGGTAATGATAAGTCATCAATTCAATCCTGACATTTTGCTTCAAAATACTGTCAAGTAATCGTCTGTTCTCTTCGTCTCCGTACTCTGTGCCAAGAGAGATTCGATGCGATGGATCTCCAGAGCAGTTGATGGAGGGGAGGAATGATCAAGCAAGTCTTTGTACCACTGATGCAACACTGCTTCTTCCGAGATGAGACCACAAGCACCATCTAGATACTTGTCCAATTTTTCTTCTTGACTCATCATCAGACATTTATCGTGTTGAATTTGACTGGGATGATCGTTTTGATATCCATAGCAATCTTTCTTGGTCAACCCTGTAATTGTTTCCGCCAGGTGTTTGGCAAAACAGGAGACTAAATGTCGTTCTTGTTCTGGCCATCTGGACATTACCATCACCTCTTCGTCTTTTTCTTTTTTAGTGGGTGGTTCTGCTTCCAAGATATCCTCCCATTCCATTTCCTAAGATTCACTATCATTCAAAGAGGGATAAGAGTCTTCCATAGCTTCTAATAGTCTAGAATGACTTCTCTCAAACTGTTGATTTCTATCGTATTGTCGAATTCGGCATACAAGATGACGATCACCGTCTCGGGTAGAGCTGTAGCAAACTGAAGTTCCACACGAAGCTGACCAGATTTTATTGGGTGCAAATGTCGCTCGTCGTTGCCTTGGTCTGGAGTGAAATCAAAAGCCCTAGAAACGTAACCTCCTGCATAATCGTCGTACGAAATGCCGAGACTACTGTTGGTCCCTAGCTGTCCGGTAGTTTCATACAGGGACAAGTACGACCTCAAGTAATTCTTCTTGTCAAAGTCAGGTTCGAAGGGTCTGCTACACAAGGTCTTGCCATCTCGACTGACTTCAGTCTTGGACAGGTTGTAAATGCTCAAACTCGAAAGGATTTTGATCGTGGGCTCCGTTGAGGGCTGCATTGCAAAGGATGCAAACGATCAAAACGTTTGGGTAACTGTCCTTGGAACAGATGATCTTCGATCTTGGATCGGAGTCCACTTCCACTCGTCGTATCGGATACATGGCGGTCGTTCTGCTCAAAGTGTGACTGATGTCGTTTCTCACTTTAGATAACATTTCCAAGCGTCGCAAGTAGAGTCTGGCTTCTTTGATGACTGTTTTTAATTCTCAGCATCAGCCATCAAATGGAAAGCGGTACTGCTTCGATTCAGTCTTAGGCGGACATTCACTCCGTTCAGCAACTACTTCTCTTGTAACCATATGTCCAAATGCAAACGATCCATTAGGTCTAAACGTTTCCCATCCTTGATTTTGTTTCGTCGGTCGTTGAATCCCACATTGTGGCTTGGTTCTTTATCTGTAATCAAATCGATGTCTTTGAATTTGCCTACCGTGTCAGGTTTCCATACTACACAAGCATCCAGATGGGTGTTCTTGGCTTCTTTTCCGTACGTAAAGAGATATTTAGGTACGCTCGGTAAGGGTATGTATCCATGATGCTACTGACCAGTTTGTTATTCAAGTACAAATCCACTTCACTGTACAATGAATGCATGAAATTGTTGACGGGAGCTACTTTCTCATTGTCTACAGAATTTCCGGCACGATCGAAAACTTTTGCTTTCAAGTACAAGTAATTGCTATTCAGATCGATGTAATCTTCATGATGTCCTTTGATTTCAAATTCGATCGGGCTGAGGTTGTCAAAGAGGAGATGGGATGAAATTCGACCCATTGGGATTATTGCATCGTCATCATAGTGGGTGGCATGGCAAACATATCCAGTTCCGACTTGGAACATTCGCAAGAGTCTCGGTGCATCATTTTTTTTTCTCTGTGCTTTAATAATCAAAGACGTCTATTTCTCAAACGTTTCTTCTTTTCTTGGTCTTTCAAGCTCTGTGGGTGTGAAGGCCTCTGGAGGGGTGTCTTCGTCGTCTCTTTCTGCCTTGTCCTTGCTGTAGCGTCAGGGAAGCAGGAATGCCTGACTGGGCAGCGTCCAGTGCATTTATTGGAGTTTCTCGTCGACCCAAAATGTCTTTTCTAGTTTGAAGCAAGTCATTTTTGCCTGCTCTCAAGAAGACTTCTTTGGGGTTTTGTTTGTCGATGATGACATTTTGGATAAATTCTTTGCTTTGCGTTAAAGCGGCATCTTTCAAGGATTGCAATCCTCGTGTCACCATGGGTTTAAAAACTGGGCCTCCGAACAAAACGACGATTTCAACATATCTCCTAAACCATGTCCGCGCTGTTGAGCGACTCGTCGGTACACTGGATACATGGCTTACAAGTCATTAGAGAATCGTTTTCGAAAATGGAGTCTCACTGTGACTTTCCCTTTGGTGACTGGAATATTTTGTCCCAGATTTCCTTTTATAGCAATGTTGACACTATCGAAATACAACTTGTTGACGGACAAATAATGAGGATGTACAAATTCGTGGTGAACGTGATGGATGTTTTCACCTTCCTCGTCACTGATCGTGGCAGAATCCGCTTTGAAAAGAATGACTCGCCGTAACTGTGCAGATGTGTGTCCCACCACATTGTACTCCACCACATTGGAGTACACAAACATCAAATTTAATCCTTGGTTCAGTTCTACAGGGGAACGCAAAAACTTCGCAAAATTGTAGTTGTCGGCATAAGTGGACCCTTGACCATCTTGAGCTCCCTACCCAAAATGTCAAACAATTCAGGACAAAATTTAATGGCCAACGTTTTGTCATCTGAAAATTTCATGAGCAGGCGACGAGCTACTTTATGGTTCTCGATCTTAAAGCTTCGTTTCGTTTTGTCCAAGGCTTTGCCAAACAGCGCATTGACTTTGGAAGCAAGCGTGTCCACCAGATGTTGACCGCTAAAGTAACAGCCTGCAGGAATTTTCAACATAGATGTACCGTGGAGTATTTGGGGACACTGGTTGTTTCATAGAGGCATCTACAGTTTCGTTTTCATTCAAGGATTGTTGCTCTTGGTCGTTCAGAACTTGGACCTCAAAAGTGTTTTGATTTTCAATGATTTTTGTATTTGTGTAGGGTGAATCATTTCGACCAAAGCCATTTCCCAATGGGCTTCGTGATTCAACTGGATGGCCTGATGTAATTTGGCCGTGAAACAGCCTGAAGTATTGTGGGGAAACACATCCATGGAACTCTCACAAGGTAAAGGTAAGTAAAATTGGTTATTCATAATTACAGAGTTCTGATGTACGAGGGGTCACTGGAGGTCAGAGGAGTGTCCAAAAGAGACTTATTGTTGTTTTGGTGGTGACTGTTGGGAGGGTGACTGATTTTGGACGCTAGGCTCCCGTTGTTACCGTTAGAGTATTTCAGTGAAGGATTGGGGAGAAGGTAACCGATGCAAATGCTGAGTAAAATGGTCCACAAATGTTTGTCTCCTTGTTACAAACGCAAAATGGCAATGGCAGCACCGATGACACAATGCACTACAAAGATATGGCAGAAAAAGAAGATTTGCGTTTGAGGCACACGTTCTCCACACCACACACACACGGGTTGCTTTTGTAGATCTTGCAGAGAACAACTCGGAGAAGGAGCGGTCACTGTCGTGGTTGAGGATGTGTTGAAGGGCATGATGATCACTTCTTTTTATAGCCAATGACTTGCAAAGCGTCGATCCAAGAATCAAAACTGGGAGGATATCCTTACCAACGTACTTTGAATTCTCTGACACGTCGTTTTCCCACTTTACGTGTTCTTTGATCGAGAATGCTTTCGATGTCGTACACTTCGTCTTCTTTTTTGGTCACTCGTTGTAACTCGGGCAAGTAAAATGTTACTTTCAACACTTCTCCTTTCAAGTCTTCAAATTTATAGACGATAGGATGACGGCCACGCACTCGTCCACTGACACGAAACAATTCGGTGGTCCAGTTGGGTAAGTAACCTTTGTCGAAAGTGCATTTGGTTTTTGCCAATGCGGATCCAGTCTCATGTCGTCAAGACTCCACCTTTCCTAGGGACAGCTGCATTCGGAGACGTACCAATCAGGCGCTCAAAAACGGTCATTTCATTGTCGGGAGTCACTTCTTGGGGGCACATCCGATGCTCCGATGGTAATATTGGTTGTACGCGTTGACCAGGTGTGGTAAGACGCCTATGTATTTGAGAGTGTTGATGCGTAAAATATTTCCACATGCGTTCTTTCAAGGTGAGTCGAAAACGTCCCACGATGCTGGCTTTGGTTTCTGAATTATCGGTGGTAAAAATATGAATGTCAGGTTTCTTTAATTCTTTTTGGAAAGCTTGGTTCAGAATTTCGGTGGCTTTGTCGGTTTGCCATCGGAGAGGGTGACGACCACTTTGTTTCAATACCAGTTTTAGGGCTCGTACTAACTCAGTGCTCGATTTGGAAGTCAATGGCACGACCCAGGCAAATTTGGAAAAGACGTCGATGACACAAAACAAATATTTCTAGCCACGACTGTAGGTGGCCAAATGAGAGACATCGGCAAAATCGGCTTGCCGTTGATGATAGATGCCCTCCACTCGGGTGCGATTTCTGAATAATTTTCGTTGAATGGGTTTGTGTAAGGTGTACGTGGCTTGCTCTTGTAACCATCGTTGCACTTGAGATAAATGGACACTTTTGAGTTGGGTTTTGGCAGCACGATACAATTTCTGAACTCCTCCGTAGGATGGGATGGATCGTAGTAAATGCTGGTTAACAAATTCTCCATCAGGACTCTCTCTCTCTTTAATAAGTCACCCACTCTTAACTGATGCTACTTTGCATGGGGTGAGTTGGTTGTCTGGAAACGGATTTACTTGTCCGACGTGCCAAGGGAGTAGAAGTCGAGGGTAGTGGTGGTGGTGGTGGTGGTGGTGGTGGTGGTGGTGGTAATGGGATGGCTTTTGTCATGCTTTCTCTTTTCACTTCTGGTTTCCCTTCCTTCTTTTTGACTTGTGTCGAAGGAGGAGTGGACATCATCTTTATAACCCAAGCTTTGAGTTCTCGTTGTGGAGTGGTGGAAGGGGTCAACAAGGACGCTGCAATCTTACTAAGGATGCGAGCTGCTGACGGCGTTTGAAAAACTTCTCGTCTCTTTTCTTCCTCAGACATCCGTGGGGCCTCGTCTGTCTTGGTTACTGGGAGGGGGGTGATGGTGGTGGTGATGGAATTTTCATTAGGGTCTTAAAATCTTCAGAGTCGGTCGAGCTGTTTCGTCTAAAGCTTTCTGGTGAAAGAGTTGAAGTCGTTGCAACACTTGATTTTTCCGTTTCTGACAAATCGCTGCGATCCATCAACGATTGCAGTTCGTGTTGTAAATGGGACATCTCAGTCAAATGAGGATTGGAAGGTAATGCAGGGTGCGTTGTTCTTGCCAGCGATGGAATTCTATCCATCGTTTGTAAGGCACTACAGTCAGCGTTCGTCCTTCCAAAGGTCACGTCCGGGATATTTTGACCAATAGACCCCTTTTATCTTCTTGATCATTTTTAATCTTTGACCTATCCCTTGTGAAGCAGCAGCTGCCACGAGTACTGTAATCAGTGGTCCTTTGACAGTGGGTCCTAACAACAGGTGCACAAATCCTTCGCGTTGCACCAACATCTTTTTCTTTTAGATGGGTGGGTATTTTCTTTTGGATCATTTGGCTAAGCATTCTTTCTGATGTTGAGAAAAAGGTATCATTCCTTTCACGACATTCAGGCAACATTCGAACACGGTATCGACGACGTCTTTGGAGGCGGCTTGAATGAGTGGTTTTCGCATGGGTGGATGGGCTTTGGACAGGACGGTCAGCACGCCCCAATGTTTAGCTAAACGAGGAGGCGGTCCTTTCCTTTTCTTCCCTTTGGGAGTAGAAGAGGTATGGCTTCTGGGGGGTGACATCTTTTTTGTTCCGGAGCACACGGAAAAAATACACTGAATTTGGTGACTTGGCACACGTCCTTTTATCATTTGTTTGAAGTAGTATTTTTAATGTTATTGATAGGTGTGTGACCGGTCTGTTTGACAACCTCTTTGACTATCAGATCATCGCCATAAAGAGAAAATCCTCCCCTTTGGTTGCGTCACTTTTTTCTTTGGACGATAGGGTTTTTTCTTGGGTAGACGTCGATGCTTGGCTAAGCTTTTTCTTCGGATGTGGGGTCAAACGACGAGACTCTCCTTTTCTTTTTCCTTTTCTTTTTTGGACAGGAGAACGACGATGGTGACGGTGTGCACTTTTGCCAGGTGACATCTGTGTTTGTTCCGGAGCACAAAAACACTGATACCCATCGTTTACCCCAGGTCTTTTTTTATAGTGGAATGTGTCCCCACTGATTGTCGGTCCGTCGTATCATTTTTATGGCAGGCATCACTCGACGTGGAGGGGTTCGCAAAGGACTAAATCGGGACAATTCTTGCTTGGATAAATCCAGTAAACTCTGCAACATGCTCGATCTCTGTTGGACTTTGATTCTGGGGGCAGGTACTTTGTTAGCAGCTGTCTCAGCAGCTAAAGAGGTGGAGGGTGTCAGCGCTGGAGAAGAAGTTCCTGGAGACACGGTTTTCGGTTTTTTCATCAAATTAGGAAAGACGCGTGTCAAACTGGGTTTGGTCGGCATCACCAGCAGTGAAGAAGTTGAAGAACCTGAGGGTACTGGAGACGCTGTCACCGTCGCTGCAGGTCGTGGTTTGGGGATGTAAGGTTGCGTCCTGGCCACAGTGCCTCTCTTGCGCGTAGATGCTGCTTTCTGGGGTCTTTTATTGGGGCTTTTATTTTTCTGGGACTTTTCTTTTTCTGGGGCTGTGACCTGGTCTTGACACCACTGCTCTTTTCTTCTGGGTACGTTTGGGTCGGGGAGTGGCTTTTTTTCTTGGGGATGACTTTTGGGGCATTGGGATCCCATTTTAAGAAGGAGCACATGACACCTCCTATATAACCGCTACCTCCAGGTTTCAAAATGATTTGTTTTTTGGTTTGAGTGTCGATGCAGGAAACTGCCAGTTGCGTCAAGGCTACTTAGTTTCTCTCAAAAAAGCAGTTGGTTTGATGTGGGATGTGAATGATGCCTTGAAGTAATTGACTTGCTGTCACCGTAAACCATCGTAAGACTTCTCTGAGACTAGCATCTAAGACACGAGCATGTATTTGTGGATTTGTGGATATTTTCGCGACTGATGCCGTACAAGGCACGAATCAATTTGACGGGAAGATGAGACTGAAGGGAGGTCATGTTGACAATGTGTGAAACAGACCAAAAGTGTCCGAAGTTTTCATATGTTTTTTTTAAATCGACGGGGACATGTCTTGCCACCAGAGGTGAAACAAATGGGTACGAAATCTCAAATAATGGATCGTCGTGGGTTTTAAATCCACGAGTAAATAGTCGTGAGGGGTTTGAGTGGCATCGTAATACACATGAGTCAGCCAAGGAGTTCCTAACTGTTTGGTTAACACTTGCACTTGCGATTTGTCTCTAGGACTTTTAAACAAGACCACGTAATGAGCATTGAGACTGATGGAGCGATGGGCTTTACTTTGTTGAAACAAATTTTGGGTGATGTAAATGACACTGGCCTTACGATGATGCCCATTACGCGCAAACCACAGTTTAATTTCTTCTTCGTCTTCTCCCAATATCTCGTCGAAGATGACCAGATGGGTTTGACTGGGGTCAGACACGATCCCGTCGACTTCGCCAGGAATGCTTTCCACAAACACGATGGAATCTCCTAGACTTGATTGCAGGAGGCTGTACGCCGATTGCCACTCTTTGTAACACCATAAGATACGTTGAGGTGGACGATCGATCAAATGATTTTTATGTTCGATCAAACGTTCGACAAATTCGGTTTTTCCTGAACCGCACGGTCCAGCAATTAACATGTTAAAGGGATGACGAAGATACTGGCACGATCTAAGGTTTCGTCGATAACTTTGAAAGTGGAGGAAGAGGGAGCAGAGACAGCAGAGGTAGCCATAAGAAAGGAAGTCACTTTTGAAACAAGCATAGAGAAAACAAGAGTTTTAATATTTTTTTAGGACACGTTTATTTGAAAAAGTTTTTAAATTGAACACGACAGACAAAAATACATAAAAGCCAAATGACTAAGTACATCGGTAAAATACACATCAAAACGATCAAAGTGGAATATAAACAAGTTACTGTACAACATTGTGACGAAGGTGTTGTGTTCAAAGGACACTGGGTAATGTTCTTAGAGTCTCTACACTTGGCACAGTCACACAGAGGTCCTCCCGGAATGGCCTTTCGGGGGTGTCCATGTCAATGAAATGTCCTGTCCTGAATGGAGTGGTTTTCCTCGGGGTCGGGTTCTTCTTCTGACACTGAAGCTAACACAGGTTTAAAAGTTACTGTTTTCACTAAGCGTTTGAATTTATGATCACAAATCTTGGGCATAGTTTGCCGCTTCTTTTTTCCAAGCCTCGAAACCAAAACTTTCCCAGTCACGTACATCTTGCCAGTGAGGGTGTAAGTCACAAGCTACACACACATCTTCATAAACCTCTTCAGTGACGAATCTTTTTTTCCCGTAGAGGTAGAGAAGTATCTAGATGAAAGCGCAAGGCTTTTAACAGAATGAGTCTCTCGTGTACATTTAAAGGCGCCACTCATGTTTTTGGTGGTACTGTGAGGTACAGATCGTAAGGAGCCCACAAAAAATCGGCTGGTAAACGAAATCCCAGAGAGGAAGTCACTAAGACACACACCACACGACGACCCAAATTCATTGGATACAGTTCTCGTAAAAAGTATTGGTAATCCGACACACTCTAAATAGTGTCACTGATTTCCTTCAACGGCAATTTTTGTATCACTAATGATAAAGGCCGTGGCATGATAGCAAGTTTTTATACCCTCTTTTCTTGAAGGTAATACAAGTACATTTTGAACAGAAGCGGTTTTATTTCAGTACCATACCAAATGCCGCACAGAAGTTTCCTCTTGAACCAAGATTTGTTCGTGTAAAAGAGTTTGGCAATCCTCTAACTTTTCCGTCGGAATTCGGTGTACTATGGTCACCTTATAAGTAGATTGAGTGGCATCCAAAACGTTATGAATCTCACGTGATTCATCAATGTCTGACCAATGGAACACTTTGAAATGAATTATTCCTCGTATACCATTCATTGCGTTTGACTTGTATTTTGACAAACTCACGGTAAATGCGTTCTCTCAGCTCCAGAGGTAGATTCTGAATGTACTCTTCTAAACTAGGTATTCACAGCAATGTCTTTCTTTTATCGGAGGTAATAAGTGTACTATTTGAACAGAACTGATCGTACTCCGTCGGCGTATCCAAATAGTTTAGTCACTAGCTCACATACTACACACCGCACTGAATTTTCCTCTACAGACAAAATTTGATAGAGGATTACCAAACTCTTTTACGCTAAGTCTTCCTCTGGTATTCGTTGTAGTATGGACACCATGTAAGTAGAATCAGTAGCAACCAAAGTCTTCTGGCCCTTCGTCAGTTGATCAATGTCTGACCATTGGAACGCTTTCAAATGAATCAGTCCTCAGATAGCAGTCAGGTACCAGTGGTTAAATCATTGGTGACGTAATGGATGCAATTGTTCTTTGCGTTTGACTTGTATTTTTGACAAACTCTGTAAATGCGTTCTCTCAACTACACAGGCAAACCACAAATATTCTCTTGCAAATATCCACCAAGAGATTACTGAGGTCCTCCCACTAATGGTAGGTAGTGACAGTGCGGAGACCATCGAGCATGTTCTAGGTAAGCTGAATCTTTCTGCTCCCGCTGGTGAAGTGACACAACGCAACTGAATCACTTGACCTTATCACCTTCGCCAAATGGAGATAAATCCGGCTCTGGCTAATTCTTCATGGTAGGTCCTCCCAGATATTTAGGCCACTTTCCTTGGAAGGTGTGGAATCGACTTTCAAAGTCGGAGTATTCAGACAAACGCACAGGAAAAGAATATTCTTATCACAGGGTCATTTCGATCAGGGTACGGTGAAAGCCGCATTAGTTTGCTCAGACATGGATGACATCCGTGGGGTGGTAGCCACATGGTTTCACGTGGAGGATGTCATTGACAATGCAAACAGTAAAGAGTCCACGATAACGAGTGGCATCACTTTCACATCCGTCAGGTTTGACACGCACAGCATCACTTTCCATGGTAGGTGTAGTAGTAGTAGTACTCAGAGCAAAGTTCCCATGATGTTGTCCTGAATCGAGGAGGGCACAGCGTGCGGCGTCCCTGCAATCGCATGGCACAGCATCGCACTCCACTTGAGAATAATGAAACTTGAATTGTGATTGTTTGTTAGGACTCATCTTTCTCTCCTGGCAATTGTTGTCACAATGAACTATCGTTCTTGGACGTTTACCTTTTTTATATGCTGACTAATATCGACGTGTCCGTAAGGTAAAGTGAAGTTATTGGGAAGTCGCACTCGCTTCTGGTACACGATTTGATACAGTTTTTCCAAAGGTCGACTGATAATTTGGTGTGTGGCTAAACGTACAATCTTGTGAGGCTCGTAGGTGGTCACTTTAAAATGTTGATCCTCTTCAGAATGCAAGGCTTCGTTCAATACCTCAATGTTCACCACATGACTGGTGCGATAATTTAGAGTCAATCCTTTCCCTTTACACTCGGTGTGCACTTCTCCTTGTGGGTTACGGTATTCGTAGCCGTAATGTTTGGGACCACCACTAGCAAAACTTATCTTGTCGTCGGGGTGCTCGTCCATCTAGGCTCCTAAACGGTATCCTTCGATGTTAGGGTGCCGGTGACTCGGGCGATCGATGTAGATGCAACTGTCCGTGTCAAAATACAGCAAGCGATCTCCTAACAGTTCTAAAGCTTCGTACAATTTTAAGCGAGCAAGGGCTGTCACGTAAGCCGCAATGATAACATTTCCAAATTCGTTGGCCTGTACAAAGTCCAGTTCTTCTTCGTAATTGACAAGCATCAAGTATTCACGAACGACGTCCTCGTGTTTCATATATTTGGTTTTGTCGTGAATCATCAGGAAATAGCGAGAAGGTTCTGTCAAATACTCCGTCTCGGATAAACACGGACATTGTGCCATTTTGCCCCACAAGCAATTTAACATCACTTTGGCAAACGATCGTCGACCTTCGTTTTTCTCGATGTGATCTAAAGTGATGCCTTCCTGTTCGAAGTATTTCTCTTTGAATTTCTTTTGGTCTTTGGAAGTGTGGCACCAGGACGGATAGCCACTGGCTTCTTGTTTCAGCTTCAAAAAGGCATACACGTAGTCTGCGAAAATGTCTTTCTGAGTCTCGTCACCCTTGTGGTGCTGTTTCTGTCTTGGGAAGGTGGTAAATTTCGTACACTTCTAACAATTGGTATCCCAGGTCCAGAGCTTTAAACAATTCCACACTGACCCTCGTTCCTGTCAAGGTGCGTTCTTCCTGGTTATGCTGACAAGGTTGGCCTTTGTTGCTTGTTTCTGCACAGGTACGGCACAAAGGAAACCTCGGTTTTCCTTGGCAATGGTGAGGTAAAACGGGATGGTACAAGTCCGTGGGAGGTAAGACTTTGCATTCAATTAATCCTTCGTATTTTCGAATGTTGTACACGTCGATGTGTTCTGTCAGCAATTGTGGGTACCCTGCAGAAAAGTGACAATATTTGCACACGTAAGGATACAGTGAACACACGTCCAAGTATTTGATTTCTTCTCCTTTCTCCTCGTCAGCGTGGTAGAGCAAACAGGTGGCATTCGTCCATCCTCCATACAAACTGTCCCGCGGGTTCAGAGGGTCCACCAACTTTTAACTTTCTACGATGCGTTTAAACTCGGAATCGGTTTTCAAACGGTGATCGTACTCGTATTCCCACATTTCCACGACTTGGTATCCTTGCTGTTCTAACTTTAAGCGTCGCTGACAAGTGGCCTCGTACAAGTCTTCCATGGTACGTTGTAAAAACTGATTTTGGGTGTACCGTTGAGGGTAGCAGATCGGACATCCGTGAAATAAGCAACCGTTAAACTCGTACACGATCTTAGGGTTTTCTAAATCCCAGCCATCCACAGAATACGTTCCGATGGTCCGTGTTGGATCCATTTGTCTTCCTTGTCACACAAGTAATGTAGTCAGCGTAGACCGAGCATTGACGTTTGACAAAACTGGTCGTTTGAGGGAGTATGACAGCTAGGATCTCCTCGGGCATGAATCGTTTACGGTACACTAAGGAACAAGTTTTTGCAATGGTGCAGGCTTTTCTTCAAAGGATCGATCCCTTCGTGCTCCATGAACAATTCTCGCCGTAAAATGTCCACGTCGGAACGACAGTACTTTAACATTTCTTCCTGAAAGTCGAAGGGGTCCGAGGCTTGAGATTGGTACCAAGCATAGAAAGCTTCTTTCTCGTTGTTCGGTGCGCATGTTGTCGGGGTCATAGTAGTGAGAATCAGGCAAATGGGGTAGAACGGCGTGTTGATTGGTTTTCGGTATTGAAAAAGTGCAGAAAATAACCTTTGGCCATTTCTGTCATTCCAAATCTTTTAGGCATTTGACTCAAAGGCATGGCCAAGTAACTCATCGAATCTTTAGACTGTACTTGCCCCACTTGCATGGAAATGAGTTTGGCTCCGTTCAAGGTCACTTTAGGACGTTCGGTGCTTTGTTCCGTATAGTATTTGAGAAAAAACTGTCCATCGTATCCCGAGAAATTGTAAGCCATCAGCGTGGTATAGCGATGGCAATCTCCGTAACGTTCGATCTCCTCTTGACTCCACGTTTCGTCAATAGGGTCTAAGATCCATTAGGCAAAAGCGGCCAGCGTGTTAGGTCCCCGAAAGATTTTTTCACCTCCCCCAGGAATCTTTCTGCAGTGAGGGCAATGACAAAAGATAGGTTCTTGGGTGCACTTTTCGCACGCTCAATGAGCCACGTAGAAATTAAGAATGTGAATGAAGTTTTCTTGCATGCATTCGAAATAAAAAAAAGATGAAATTGCCTTTCTTCTGGTCATCTTCCTCCTGTTGGGGTTGTTATTTTTTAATGTAGCATTCGTGTTCCAAATCCACGATTTGGTGACAAATGTGACATTGTTTCTTTCCTGGACAAATGTGTGCCTTGGCACTATTGGTACGAATGAATTGTCCACAAGCAGAACAAGATTTCAGGAGTTGACAAGCTCTTTTCCACTGTGAACCTTGCGTCTTCAGATGTTGGTAACAGGTTGGGCTGACAAATGTTCGCTGAGCAATGCATTCGTTTTTGTCCTTTGTGAAGACGGGGTTTAGAGGCCAAACATACTGGACATTTCGATCCGCAATGCTTATGTTTCTCTCGATTGTAATAACCAAAGTCACATTTCTCACAATAATAACCGTATCCCAGGAATGCGGTGATGCTGATAATGGCATCGAAATGTTCATCGTGATGATAGACGTGAAGGTCCACGCACTTCTTGAAAGTGTACTTTCAACATGTAGCGTGGAGCCAAGACGTCTTGCAATTTTTGCATTTCAGGAATGCCACATGGCGTGTCTTTAGATAGCCCCGCTTGCTGTAACAGGAGTTCTGCTTCTCTTCGTTGTTTGGCTCGGTTCGATTTCCGAATAGTTTACCATTCTCTTTTCCATTCGTCCCACCACGACGGCACGGGCTAAACACATCTTGTCTTGAGGGTTGTTAATTCGGACGAGACTCGTTTTGATGCTAGGAAGGTCGTCCACCAATAGCACGTTTTTGCGTCCGGTCCCTTTGGGAAGAGAAACGTGGGCCATGTACAGTGTTGCTTTTCCATCGGTGATGTGAAACTTGTCGTTGGACTGCTGAACGCACTGAATCTTGTCGATGACTTTGGAAGTTGTCAGTTCTGGCGGTCTGCTAAACAAGATCCAAACGGGGGACTTCAGACTGTCGTGATAAATGGAAAGTGTCAAGCGATTGTCTTCGTTGGCTCGACACTGCCGTTTCAGTGTGGTTAACAAAGAATCCCACAAATCGGTGATGAACCCCTCTGCTTTCTCCAGCAGTACGTCTGACTTGAAATCTTTAAATTTCACCTTGTACGTGTAGGCTGTGGTTTTAAATTTTCTATAGGAGCGCTCAAAATGCGGTATTACTTTTCAGGGGTTACTAGTGGTGGATTTTGGTTTGACTTTGACTCTCTGGGTCTGGATTCTGGCTCACTCATGTCATCTTCAAAATCGCTGGCATGAATCTGAGCCAAGACTTCAGCTACTGTGAGAGGCGATAGGTCACGTTTCTGCTTCTTATTTTCTTCTTTCTTCGCAAAATGATCGTTTCATCTTGACTGCAAAAGGTCCAATGACTACATTTTAAACGCTATGGTCCTCTCTATATCACTGTAAGGTCAGCGTCTTCCATATACAAAGGGTCAGTGTCTTCCCTCAAAGTACTCATTTCACTCTCAATCCTACCAGAAAGATGGAAGAGCCAACACAGATCGAACTACTGATCAGAGCTTTGCGAGGTGTCATATGAAGGTTTTCTTCAGAGAAGCCGACCGACTACTCCCCCTCCTTTCAAGGTTAAAGTCAAAATACTTGTTATATCTGCCAGAAGAAAGGGCATTAGTCTTCAGAATGTCCACAACGTCAAAGCAAGACAGACGCTAAGAGAGACAAAGGTCAATATACCTGTTATCATTGTGAAGAGAACTGACATTGGTCTTCAGACTGCCCTAAGAAACAACAAGAGCAGGAGGAAGAGAAGGGTTCCGAACAGGAAAGACAGGTACTCTAAGCAAAGGAAGAACCCAGACAAGTTCAGAAAGCGAACAAAATAAGACGAGAAGAAAGTAAAGAAGAAGAGGAAAAACCTGTGAGAGTAAAGAAATTCCAAAAAAGGAGAGAGTGAAAGAAAAAGAAGTCCATGAACTTTTTAAAGTGTGGTGTTGTGAAATTGGATTATAATTTGTAACACACACCCCCACCC
>JAECUM010048466.1:0-27397 GCA_016617855.1 Megalonaias nervosa
GTTTGTGTTCAGTTATAATTTGAGAGGATTTTATGTATTTAAATTATTCACTGGAATTAGAAAGTTCACTTTTGGACTATAACACTAATTAGGATTATTGTGAATTTCATTCAATGACATTCTGGATTATATCACTGTGATAAATCAAACTGGTTAGCGCATCAGTTCATTCAAGACTACCGGAACATCAGCACATTTAATACTAGTATTATTTCAGAACACTTAATGCTTTTGGACATATGATAGAACTTTTAGGATTATTTGATATTTATTCATAATATTATAAGTTCATTTTAAATTTTCACTCTCTATCCGAGGGAAATAAATTAATTCTTGAATTTGATCATAAATTTGTCGGGTTCGCTTTTTTGTTACTTAGTTTAAGACCATAGGGTCGTAACATAGAATCCTTGCCAAAGTGGCACACACGAACTGTCACTTACGTGCTGCTGTTTGTGTTCTTTATCCATTAAAACACATAATGTTTAAATATGTAAATGACTGAAGGCCTCGCTATCTCTCTTTTTTTTCTCTCTCTGGACATATGACGATAATGATGACAAACATGCAAATATAAAAAGCGAATAATATGGTCAGTATCAATGATAAGTCATGCAGAATAGTTAAATGGATTAACTGGAAATTATTTTAAATCTTTGAGTTACTTCATATTGCTTGTCTTATTCTCACACTTAATGGATATATTTCACCTAGTTACCAAACATACGTTTCACCCTCGGGATAAATATGTCTACTAATTGCTCAGAGCAAGCACATTTTCCTTTACTGCTTAAACCTTTTGGATACCTAACGCGTATAACAGATTCAAATAGATCAGTACGGCAATGACAGCTATTTGCCGTTTATGTTCTGCTTTGTTTTGTTTACATAACATATTAGTAACGCAAAACTTTTTCCAAATTCAATATAAGAAAATATATTTTGAAGAAATATTATAGGTAATAAGGTAGAAAGAATCTTTTAGTCTAACTGCATCACATCTTTTCATAATGGCTAGAACGTAAATGGCAGAACAACTGATAATCCTTAAAGATAATAGAAAATCAAGATTAGGAATTGTAAGAGTATCATAACTGATATTAAGTATGATTTGAGTGACTGAATAAAAACAACCAATATTGTTTTATGTATAACACTATTTAGCTTCAATTAGGTTGAAATATTTTGCTAACCGTTAACTCTATGGTCTAACACCTTATGAGGCTTCAATGACAATCATTAGATCATGGCGTTGATTTTTTTTCCCTGGAAATTAAAGCTGATTGCTTGTACAATACGTTGCTTATCTATAACCAACAGGAGATAAATCTTCAAAACTTTTGTTGTATTCGACAGCAAAATTAATTTACCATATTCGATAATTCATTGCATCTGGATTTCAAACATGAGTGCAAAGTGGAACAGGCCTCTACATATAAAAGTGTCAGGCTTTTATGTAGCTGATATAGGGCTGGTTTTAATTTGACACTGGCCACTTCTGGTCATACAGCTTCTATTACTGTGACATGATTCTCTTGTTCCTGGCATTATATCTCCACACATGGAGGTAAATATGTCAACGTCCAAGGTAACAGGTGTGCATTATTTATAGATTTTGGACTGAATTTGTCTCATGTTAAAAACGATAAAATGGAGGATGATACTGGATACAAATGTCTCTGCATTCATAAAAGGTCCATGAAAGTGACAGATTAAATGCCACAGGTAAACTTCTTGCAATGCAAAAAAAGAAAATGTAAAAGTTAACAAGTGTGTATGTGTGTTTAAATTACCAGCCGTGGTATTCAGTGTTTAAATCCATGTCTACAGGCTGTTCACATTACATGTTATCTCTTACAGCTTTACAGCAATTGTTCTATTAATATTTTCCCGCCTATTGTACGGAACTATATACAGTTAAAATCGAAAAATCTGGAAAATACAATGGAATTTTCATCGTCGCTGGCACAATATTTGCAAGACTGTGCGAAGTCCCTGAGAAATCTCCCATATGTTGATTTCTGAGATACTTCATTGTCTAGGTTTTGTATATGAGATAATATTAGATCAAGAGAACAAAGAACTTATCGTGGTCTATTCGAATGTATAAATAATTCACTTCACTTCATTAAAATCGTAGAAATAAGAAGAAAATATATAAGAATCATAACTCATGTGGCGATAACTTGAATAGCATAGAAAATAAAGTCTACATATTTTGTTGAATAAGTTGGTATCCTAGATACATTCAACGATAATTATATAATGCATACAACTGAGAAACGTAAAATACAATAGTTGTTAGGAGTGTATTTAAACAGCAAAGTGACTGATGATAAAATATTAAAAATTTTCACTGCGTGATAATCGTCAAGAAATCTACTCCATTGCGAAGAATATATGAACAACTAGGTTAATCTCCCCTCCTCGGATGGTAATAAAAAAAGTAAATAAAAAAAGAAAAAAATTGGGATTAGTGCGTTTAAAAGAAAGTTTGAACCTAAAGGTCCCAAAAGTTAAAAACCCAAACCACAATTGGAATGTGGAATTGCCACCTCGAGTTTCAAACTCGAGACCTGTTGTTTCTGCAGCCGGAACACAAAGATAAAGATGGGTGTTTATGTGTATGATATACCGAGAACAAAATGAGTCATATTATGTGAATTACCAATATACCAATCTATGCAGACTTAGCATATTTCACACTGAAAGCCAGTGTCAAGGCAATCTCAATCCAGCTAGTCCTGCAACACACACACACACACACACACACACACACACACACACACACACACACACACACACACACACACACACACACACACACACACACACACACACACACACACACACACACACACACACACACACACACACACTACAACATCAAAATACTACGTGCTCACCAAGTTACCAACACTAGTTAAAAATAAAACCTTTTCAAGAAACAAAATATCACAAAGTATGAGTGTAATTTTTTAAAGGGCGTATTTTGTGTAGCATAACATATTCAAATGGTATATTAAAGGTTGCAACAAGTTTAGCTTTGTTATAAATATATTCGTACTTTATTCAGATATTGCTACACAACCGAGCTTCATTTTGGATCCATAATGTATTCAAATTTAAAATTTGAGTCAACCCCGTGTATTATTTTTCAAGTCTGGTAACAATGTTGCGGTAGCTAAGTCCCTTTTTCATCAATGGGTATATTGAATTAGGCTACATTTTGCAACACAAGGAGACCATCTAATGCTCCTAAATTACCGGGTTCGTTGTAAGTGATGCAATTTTCATCTAACTTAAAGAACATATAATAATTGCTTTTACATAATAATAAAGTTGCTTATGTATATATAGATGCTTCTCCCTTTATTGGGTACAGTATGTAGTCGAAATGCATTCTGTTATCTGTTACATGAAATAAGAGTGGTTGTTTTCTTTCGTCAGTTCAATCTGCTGTCATCAGAGAACTGCTGTACGTGCACTATCGACGTTGGAGGTTTCCAGCCTAGTTCCGTTCAATTGTAGGGTATACACCCAATTCAAGAGAAAAAGTGCACATTAAAGACATGATGATGAATGACCAAGTATTGCATCTTTCTGCTCATTGCAAACTTAACGAATGAAGCAAACATGGTAATACTGTTTAACAGGAGTTTGAAGAAAGTTAATATTTTAAATTAATAAAGAATATTATATAATTCACGACACTTTTAATTTCGATAGGGAAGAGTACGAAGAAAGTGCCTGGAAATCAAAACGGCCTCTCCCAGGAGGGCAAGTATTTTATTTTCTATGTCTTTCCCCAGGGTAGAGTTTTTGGACAATAAGGTGAGCATTTAATCAGCTTATATATGACGTAGTTAATATGCTCTTCTGGTTTGTGGTTTATTTTGAATGTGTTGATGTCTTGTTATATAAACTAAAGCCATTTCTTGCCAATAAATAATAGTGATGGCCACTGAGTCACAAGTTAATCTCACACAATTGTTTATAAAAATCTTACTACTAAGCCAGAAGTTATGCTCATACAAAACTTACTATTCAATCTGAATTTTCGCTTAATGAAAAGGGAACCACCTGTGACATGGGTAGCTCAGGTTAATATTTCCAAAAGTACTTTCAAAAGTTTCCGATGATTTTGGTTTGTTGTCTGAAGGAATGATGAAGTACAGAAAAATCACTAAAATGCTATGAAGTAAACCAAAGATATCCATCCTATACTACTAAGAGGAGAATATATTTCTTTTATCAGACGTATTTCATTATACAATGGCAAAATACATCAAGGGTAAACAAAACACTAGACGAGAGGAGAAAATATTCATGGTATACAAAACAGGTAAACTACTGTACTTGCAGAATAAAAAGTTGAAGAATTATCTGGTACGAAAACTGATTTAAATCGTTTGCTCGATTTGCAGTTTATATGAATCAATTACTTGTTTGAAGGCTGTAGCCCCCCGATTCCTGATTTGTGCGTGCAGTCGTCGGTGGCTTTCCATTCCGAGTGTTACGTGTAGGCTCGTACAAATGTAACAGAAGAAAAGAGTGAAAGCCAACAACGTTTGTATATTTTAACAAAATAATTTATTTCCCTAGAAACCAATGTAAAAATTGGTAAATAGGACTTACAGTTTGTGAAAATAATACAAAATTTGATCCTATGAATGAAAACACAAGTCCTATCACTAAATAGTTCTATTAGAATCCAGGTTCGAATCTCGACGACGTACAAATATGGAAGGCGATGACGTCAGATGTGGTCCAATGTACGAATCTCAACAATTCCTCAATTGAATCACAGTTTTTGTTTCCAAATAATTCCAGAATAAATTTCCATGAATATCTTTCAGAATTTTTTATAAAAAAGTCAACTTGTTGAGTTTCCAGGAGAATAAATTATTAAATCCAAAAATCAGATAAAAAAAAAACAATCTGGCAACAAATAAAAATAACACCTTGTTCCTTCAAGATGTTAAAACGACTCTGCCAGAAGAATATTAAGAATGCGTATTTAAACCCCAAAAACATCATTTCAAATCTCGCGAGATTGGTCATGTGGTCTCTTACTACAAGAAATCCATCACGTACGCCAGTGTAGCCCCACTTAAAAACTAATAATTAAATAGCGTTGTTTACACATGGTGATCACGCAAAGAAAGTATGGCCCTGATACTGACCAATCATTTTAACTGCCTGTTTACGTTCTTCCCCAACCTAAGACGAACTAGGTTAACTAAAAATAATTCTCATGTAACACTTTTACGTCTTATATAAATAATATTTAGTAAAAGAAAATATCAAATTACTGAAAAAGAATTTTGAATCCTTTCAATAATCATTACAATAAAATGTAATGAAATGAAAATAAAATAAAAAAGAATTTTAAAACTAACACACAAGCAGTTTAATTACATATACGTAACACGAGAAACTCAGTTTCGAGCTCGCTCGTGTTAGTAGTTTTATCTTCGAAAGTCACCTAGTAAAACCTGTTAATTGTGCTGAGACTGCTTTGATCCCACAAGTATCTGTTTAAACAAGAGAAATGCAATTATTTTAGCACCACCAGCAACAACAATTGCTTTTGATATAGCTTCGAAAACAATTCTGATTGGCGTGCCTATGATAATTGCTGTGGTTGAAATTCCAGCCACACCAAGGCCAACAGTTGCTGCTGAGGCGAGTGCACATATGGCATATGTGTTTATAACGGTTTACTTGGTGATTTCATCTCGCAGCTGTTGTTCCGCTTCAATTTGTTTTATCACGTGTTTAGCTTTTGAGGGTCCATCAAAATTTTCTATTAATAATGTTTCAGCAAAGTATAATTCACTGACAGGCAGACCATGTCAGAACGAATTTCGTTCAGGTACAAGAAGCACACGCACGTCAAAGCAATGTTTATCCTTCATTGACACAACTTGTATACACTCAGAAAAATATTTTCCTGGGGAATATTGATGCTTCCGGCGATCTCTTGCATAATTTCATATTTATCAGAACTCTATAAATTATTTGCATCCTTGCTATCTTTAATGATCGTTCTCATTTTTGTCCAAACAGTGTTGTACGGACAAACGCGTCGTTGTTGATACAATCAAGAGTTTTTCTTTTCTTGTTTGTGTGAATGTTGGTTCGGTATAATTGAAGGAGAATTTTATCGCGTTGGTTTTGTCGGTGAACATTGCTTCATTATTGCAAGAACAATCTTGTACATTTGATTTTTCATTTTCCCGTGAACGGGCGTTTTCGCATACTAATGCCATGATTCTATGCTGGTGTAGATTTATATTTGATCATTGGCAAAATTATTTTTCAGTGTTTAGTAGGGTTGGATAACCCTATTTGACATCCTCTGTCAGGCGATCAACCAACTCATCTTTAAATTCCGCAACATCGCCATTTCGTATCTGTTCAGGGTCCCTCAGGTATATGTAATGATACATCTTTAATATAGAAGCCCAAAATTGTTAAGTGCCCGTATGGACAGATATTGAGCCCTTCGAACTGAATGTCTGGAGTCTAATAAAACTGATATTGAATAGGTAAAAGATGATTCAACATTGTCGTCTCTGACGGTGCGTATCACACAGGGTCTATCACGTTGGTGATCATTTGTCATTATTGCCATTCGACCCCACAAGCGACTCAGTATTCTTAAGATGAATAAATACGATCCAGACTAATGCAACATTAAAATTTGATGTTTAGGTCTATGAAAATCATTTACAACAAAAGTGAAAATAAGACGGCCACTTTTGTGCAGTCATCTTCTTCCCCACCCCACCGCTGGTTAAGATTGCGTGGATTGTTCCCCATGCAGTTACTACACGTTTTGTTGAGTGAACTTTTGTATCCACGTCTTGTTGCGTCGCAACCTCAGAAACATCAATATAATGTTAGATCAATGTCACCGACGAGCGTCGTCTCCGATTCCTTAGTTCTCAATGATTTCGGCCAGATATATTTTTTTTTGCGATTGCGTCTCGCTACTTCCAAGCAACATCGCTGATGCCCAAGTTGGATGTGTTGCAGTTTTCTAGTTCGATCTTGGAAATGACATGCTTATTTAGGCTGACATCAACAACAACCCGACTGTGCAACTCAACAAAAATCGGCATAGTTAACCTGGATTCAGTAACAGGACCTGAAACTCATTGGCACGTATACTAGTATTGGTTGAGAAGGGAATAACGAAAGTGTGTAAAATAGGAATTTTTGCACGGAAGATATACATGCGTCGTTGCATATCACAAGCAGATCACTCAGAGTGCATTTTGGGAGAACCCGTTTAACCTTGTGATGATGAATTAGAATTATGACTTCCAGCAAACGGAGTCATAGTTTAGATTAACCTAAATCGTCGAGGCGATCATGACAATGTATTTGATGCGTACAATTCGTCACTGAAATTTTCATGCTAGCTAAGAACCTTTTCCAATAGAGGTGGCAAAACTGTGTGAGGAGTCGTGTACGCCTATGTATAGTTATGAGTCTTTGCCTGTTATCAAACAAATTCTTAGTAGGATACCGTCATTGATCGAGTCAATCTCGTACGCGCCCAAGGGAAGTCCAGGTTGCGCCACCGTCTGAAGAGGACACAAGTGAGGTATCGCGTTGAAGACACCAAACCGCATCGACTGAATATTAGGCCAACCGCCATAATCTCGCAACGACGCTGGATTGGTCTCGAGTATGCGGAATTCTCACTGTGTAACTGGCATCGGGAACACCAAGTTGAATTTCCTGTTTTGTTGACAAAGTGACTTTCAGAGCTGTATTTGCAACGACACACTGCATCGCGGCAGTTTTATCGGAGTGTTTTAACACCAAACATTTCCACAAAACTCAGCGTCGGTGTATTCAACATTATCGATGTCTCATTGGCTTTGTGTATTAACATGCGCAAGGCTTTCGGGTCCATAATACTTAGCAACCGTTGACTAACCAACGTTACCTTATTCATGACGTCTGGCGCTTGATTGCCCTCACGAGTGTTTCAAATACATCATATCTACATGCCAATCCGTCATATTTAAAATTTCATAGACCTGGTCAGGCGATCAACCAACTCATCTTTAAATTCCGCAACATCGCCATTTCGTATCTGTTTAGGGTCCCTCAGGTTGATCGTTCGCCGGTGTCTCCATCACGTACAACCTATCCCACATTAACCAGGGCATGATCAGATTAAGCACAAGTTCGGTTTTCCCGGATCCGTCCAAGGCAATAATGAGCGCGTGAATCGATGTGGACCAACGATGTACCTTCCAAATTTATTGGTGGAGCTGAATGACTCAGCCTTAGAATAATTCGGCGGTGATATGGCTGTTACGTAAACAAATCTACCGTGTAGTGAATATCCTAGCGAAAAACACATCTGGATATGGAGGAACCAATGTATAATTATATCATTAGTTTCAACTAACTTCAAAAACGTGAATGAAAGTTTGAAATGTTGGACATTTTAATGAAAATAAAAGTTAAAACGATGGATATATGCGATTCTTAATGTTGACTACACAGAACTATCTCATTAAACTGTTTCCATTTTGCTTTTTAAGAAAACAATTGATGTATATTTTGACTATCGACTTTTAGATACTTATTATACATTTCAGTGTCTATGTCTAATTCTGTACGACTTTTTTAAGCAGTTTGCATACATTTAATGAAATGGAAGGGACGTTATTATATTAAGAATTGAAGAAAACATATGTATCCTATAGCAAAGAAAATTTTTAATTAATGTCTTCTTCCATAGCCCAAGTTCCTGAAAGATGGAATGTTTACACATCGCACGAGAAAACACATCCTTTCGATTCATCTTACTTGACAAAACTGGAAATGGCAAAAGCGCAACTGTAAATTTTAAACTCGGTTACCAAGGAAGTATCTGCATCAGAGTCGGCAGGGGTATGTGGTTCAAAGATCACCATTGTTGACACTCCTGGTCTCTTCGACACTAACGCCAATTCTACAGACCTGTTTCAGGCTCGATAGCTGTGGGATTAGTTTCTGCTGCCATTAAGGGACATGATAATTCAGGGGGATCTACAAATACCGGAGGAAAACAATAAGAGTTTTCTTAGTTATCTAATGTTATGTTTACTTGGAAAAACATCCAGCAGCCTCAAGTTAGAATCAGAAGTTTATGAGGAGTGAAGGAGAAAAATATTTGCCTGTTACACATTTTCTTCTTTTTCTGTGACTGTTGATTAGCAAAATGTTGGTTCAGATTGAAAATTCTTCTGTAAATAACAACAACAACAACAACAACAACAACAACAACACCACCACCACCAATAATAATAATAATAATAATAATAATAATAATAATAATAATAATAATAATAATAAAGGCATTGATTAGTTATTAATTAATGCACGGATGTCTCAGCTCAAGAGAAAATTGTCATCTCAATGTGTTCTATAACATAAAGGAAGACGAATATATAAAGTGCATTCTACTTTAATTTTGTTTCTTTTTTCTGTCTATTGTTTTTGTTCTTTATCTGGTGTAATCTGGTGAGGTGCTGGTGATTTAAGTTGAAAATGTTTATGGTAATATTAAAGCAAAATAATAGTACAAGTTCCATAGGATTTTAATGTTATTCACAATACCAATGACAAAATGTTGCAATAGCCTGTCGAGTCTGTAGGGTACATTTCTCAGTTAGATAGGCACACACAGAATGTAATCTATTTAATGCTTTGTTTGTTTTCCTGTTTTATGAAACCTATAATAAGGTCCTAAAACAAAATGTCCAAAGTTTGCTCCCTTTTATCCCTTGTTCTCATGAAATTAATCTGATGGCCTTTACTTTTGGCCCCTATATAAACAATCCACTATAATGGTACCCAAAGCGCTTTTATAAGGATGAGATAATAAAACTGATTAATAATGTATAATATGTCAACAGAAATGTATGCCGCAAAATATGTTTCTTTGGCAGAACAGAGTATTAATCATCGTCACCGAAAAAGCTCAAGTTAGTCACTGTGGTTATAAATATACAAAGTGTGGGAAAATTGTACTGGAAATGTGAAAATGCTATAATTTAGATTGCTAGTAGCATTATTGCACATAAAAATGCACACTTCGTGCCATTTAAGTGGCGATAGAATCATTTACACGAACTACATTTACTCATTCCACATTTACGCGAACAACATTTACTCATACAGCATTTACACGAACTACATTTATTCATACCCCATTTACACTAATTACATTTATTCACGCCAGATTTACACAAACTTCATTTACAGGTACTACATTTATATGACATCTATTTAAATTGGCCTATGTGAAAACTTAAAAGTTCTGCTATCTAGAAGCTGATTTCCATGCCAATTATAGTGTTTGTCGAATGTTTTGCTCATTACAATGTACATTTAGCTCTAAATCAAACAAAGTTGTCGATCACAGCGCCAACATAAAGCAAAGTAATATAAATTAGACTCAAGCACAATCGTATATTATCACAAACAATATGAAGTACAATGGTAGTATTTTTAACTAAATTATGTATTTTTTCTGCAAACATAAATGCAGATAGAAGAGAGAAAAGACGAGAAGGAAGATGCAAGGAGAGAATGTTTTGTATCGATCCCAATTGTGGCTAAGCAAATACTGTTATAACAACTTTCAAATTTTCATGATAATTCCCAAGCTAATCAAGCATAATTAAAGACTCATATCAGTCTGTTCAAAGCATTGATTAGTCCATTCGTTAACTGTCGATGAGTTGTCAGTTGTGACTTAAAGGGTGATCAAAGTTAATCACCTACTGGTACAGCGTCATAGAATCTATAGCAGCCACGTTTGACTTGACCAAAGCCCTTCGACGTTAGAGTTAAGTCAACACAATCGCACATCAAATGGCAGTCGATTACAATCAAGTTATCAATCCGTAATGCGTTTCAGCATGTCAAAACGGTAATATATACTAAATTGCCATAATTATACAGTCAACGTCGATTCATTTAGATCAGATGCGTTAATCACAGTTGGAGTTTCTGACTAAAATTCGATCATACGGACAATCGATTGTCAATACTATATCCATGATTCTCATAGCCTACTGATAATCGACATTTTACTGCAAGTGAGCATGTGACAGAAGCATGCGATCTTAGACACATTACCCGAAAGCAAATTGTATAATATACCTTGTCAAATCCAGCGAAGTATAGGTCATATGCACCGAATTGCACCCACCGATTGAATATGAGTTTATGTTGATGTGAGTCATTAAGTATAGGAACAAAACAGGGGAATACACATTTAAAACTTTATTATATATGAAATTGTATGCCTTGCAAGAAGAATAAAAGAGATTAAAAAAGCTTAAAGTTTGGTGATCAAGTTCGTTTAACCCATTCACTTGATCAGCAATTAGATGGAAGACTGAGTATAAACGCACTTCTATACACATTAAATGCTATGGCAAATGAAACATCACTCGAGATGTGTGGCTATACATTTGAAATTTTTAAAAATCTTTTGAAAGTATATTAATTATTTTCTCTTGAATCATGGGAGTAAGGCATATGAATCAAGCGCTATGTCAGTTTCTGATGTCAATATATGTGTCATGTATATTGCAAAACAGAATAAACTTTGACATTATTTAAGCAACTGGTGTCACATAACTTTGCTTTCAGTTCTCAACAAAAATTATCGACGTGTATAACTAACATAATTAGAAATGTTTTGATCCGTTAATTTCTATTAATTTCGCAAGACCAGAGAGACAATTCAGGATATTGTTTTTAGGAAAAATGTTTGGTTGACATACGACAATATGAAATATACTCAAAGCAATAAAATACTCTTTCCAATTGTTTCTCCCGTAATAATTTGACAACTGGGTCGGGGTACACAATCGTAAGGACACTTTACAATCAAGCATTTCTAATTATCAGATAAACCATGGACAATATATATTATCTACATAAAATTATAACTGAAGAACACAGAGCACACGTACATAGCATACAGCACTCATTCTCTTCTGGCACCCAATTTAGACACACAAAACAAATATAGAATGTGTAGGTGTTATAGACTTTCGTGATGTTACAGTATTTTGTTCCTGTTTTTCCTCAAATTAAATAATAATAAAAATAACAAACTGCGAGAAGAAAACAGATGTGTACACAGTTTAAATATTCATTTTAAAGAACCATGTTTGAAGACATTGGATGTCTTTTTGTATTCTTGTAATGCATTTTTCAATGGTGTTATCAGTTTCAACTATTTGTTTAAATTTATACATGAAAGACGTTTACATATTCAATTTGCAGATGTAAATATAGTATGTAGCTGAAATAAGTACGAAATTGCGCAAAATGTAAAATTGTTCACTTCCTAAACACATTTTTCTTTCTCTGACAAATATTCAATATTGAAGCAACAATTTGCAAAGTGTTTAATAAAACTGTACCAAAATGTGGAAGTCATATCACAATTACCGAAGAACTGTTCCATACTTTGGCTCTGGCTTTTAGCGAAAGTACATCTGCTGTCGTTGTCTGTAGGTCAATTCTTTCCGGTTATTCTATGATTTAATTTAAAAAAGTAATAAGCTTGATATCTTTGGTGCAAATTTTCTCCCTATTATAAATCTTAGATCAACTGTCACTTCTCATACTTTGTATCAAATACTTGCACCCAAGTTAGTGACTTAGGAGTAAGATGTAATTTTAATTTCAAAAAAGAGTTTTGTAAAATAATTTTCAGTAAATCTTGGTTTTGCCTATTTATAACATTATCTGCGTTCTTATTGTCTACTAAATAGTTTTTTAATAGCATCTTTCCCAGATTTAGAAATTAGAATATTAAGAATAATTTAAAGAAATCATTGCATCTAGATTTTTCTTATCATTTATCATTTCAAAAGGCATTGCATTATAGTGTTCATCTATTAAATCATTAAGAATTTAAATGCCGGTTTCTATCCAGGATTTGTATTGATATGTGGTGGGTGGGTGCAACGTTTAAAATAATCTGGCATAGATATTCATGAAGAGTTTGCAGTTCCTCTTTCTAATATGATGCTTCGAAGATGACATCAAACCAAAACCCATTTTTAATTTTTCTCATTTCCTTCTTTCTAAATTGCAAAATATCATTTTAAGCTTTGAATATGTTTGTAGAGACAATATGTCCCACGACCCTTTCTTCATTTCCCAGCAATCCCATTATATCTTAATATATCCAATTAATACATACATGTGGGGCATTTAGTCATCCCTCATTTTCATAGGTTACTGGGAGGTCACTTTTGATTTTCTCCAGTTAACTATTCCATACATACCGAAATAAAAATGCGATTAGATTATGTATCACCTTTAGCTGTTGGTCTTAGATGCGAAGGAAAAAGATGTGTGAATACGTGCAGAAAAGTGTTTTTACGACTCCAGCTTACTTAACATCTTTTCACAGTCGTTAATTTTGTCCTATAATTAATTGACACCGTTGGATGTTAAAAAAATTGATGTCGAGGAGTGTAAAGTTAGAAAAAAGACCAATTTGGTTCTTATATGGATGCGTATTCTCTCACTGGACAATTTCTTGTTTCCAATCTAAATTGCCATTGGTATTGTGATCTTGCTATCATATCTCGATACATAATGATAAAAGTCCAGATAATAATGATAATATTAGAAACAGTTGCAAGATAGTTAAAGTTGGTTTGAGCAATTGTTCGAAGAAATCTGTTTAGTGCTAGCTGCAATATTCCAAAATCTTAGTCAACATTTAAAAGAAATAGGTCTCCAGTTTTTTTGTCTGTCTTTTTCTTCTTCCGTCAACATGCAATGACCGCCTGAGTCTGAAAATCTGAATATGTTGTTACACTATATTCCTAATTATTGATCTGTATAGAAATGCAAAAATATGTTTTGTATGGAACTCTGCATTAAATTCATCAGAGCCTGAACATTTTCCATTTTCCATCCGTTTAAAGACTTATTGCATTCAATAACTGTAAATAGAGCCGACCCCAGCATGATATGTTCCGCTTGCGTAAGTTTAGTATTGTGATTTAAAACTATAATTTTAGCTATTGAGCGTGATAAACATTAAACTGAGAAATTCTATTTTTATACAATTCCATATTTTGAGCGTCTAAACTCATGTCTGATATGTTTGTCCCATAATCTAAAATAATTTCCGTACTTATTTTATTGATATGAGTTCTATTTCCAAGATTCAGGAAGTATTTTGTACTTTTCCACCAAACATATAACATTCAGACTTGGATATTAATATAACACCTTTGATACCGTTTTCTTCCAGATTCACATAATTCTGATTTTGTTTTATTATATAAATTTTGCATAGCTTTTATTTATCCCATTTGCTATCCTAACATAGTAATCTATGGATTTCAAGGTAGCTTAGTTTTTAAAATATCGAAGAAATGGAATCATTACAGGAAAGAGAAACACTTAGAGGGTCCTCATTATTTCCCTTTAAGTAATATTCGTGTATAGTGTTACGACCCTGTAGTTAAATTACATATGTGTTAAAATTTAAATTCTTCTAATTCTTTGTTTCATTTGTTATTTTATTTTTATATCACTAAATGTTATTATTATTATTATGGTGATGATTATGTTAGCAAGGTCTAATAGTTTGTTAGAAACATCATATTTATTTAAAACGTAAATGTGACTCGTGTAAGCACGATTTTTGCATGACGGTTTTTCGTATCAAGTAAACGGTGAGAAAGAGCTATGTAAATGATTGGCTGTGACCACGTTATTTCAAAATAATACTTGTTTACGCATTGTAGTGATTTCCAAATCACACGTGTGCTCCATGCGTGTGTACATGTAATGACGCATTAGCTTGTTTTAAATGCTCAGTTACCTGTAAGAAAAGGGGGAGTCATGGTCAGAGTCGTAATCGTAGTCAGTCGTGGTTCAGAGTCACATCATAACATCTTACAGAGTTTATAATACCTTAAGAAAGGTATTTCTGTGCTGGAAAGAGTTGCGCATTCGTATGTAAATCAACATGTGTATTGTTAGTGGTGGTAGCTGTATTTCATCTACTTTCTAAATAATTATTTTCCCTGGAGAACAACACTACTGGCTTTGGACAAAGACATTTGATGAAATTTTCTAAATCGGAACAGAACAATACAAATTGTGCTTTACAATGAAAATTCTGGACATTTTGTATTAGCCTTCGTCTGACGTCATCATCCGCCATCTTGGAACGGAACTGAGATTCAGACTGTATCAATTTAGAACTGTTTATTCACAGGACTTATGTTTTCACAATTTTAGGTCATATTTTTGGATCTTCTTCGTAAATCGTAAGTCTTGTTTCACATATTTACCTTTTCTCCGTGTTTTCTAGGGAAATAAATTATTTTTGTTAAAATTTACAAAGCTTGTTGTCTTCACACTTTCTTTGTTTTACTTTGAACGAGCCGATACGTAACAATAGCATCAGTCATACACCTCTTAGCGAAATCAGCATATTCAGTACTCCTCATTTGTTTGGCACTATATTTCCAACATAGTATTGCACGTTGACACTTTGAAAAATCCAAATTCAAAACAATAACTGAATGATCAGTCTTAAACCATGGTAAAATACATGCGTTATTTGTTTTCAGTTGATTATCATCGGATAATCTAATTCTACTTTGGATCAAGAATTTTGTCTCCAGGTATACATCTTTAAGTTTTAAAAGGAATTCCTCCAAAGTGTCAGCTAATTCTAAGTCGTTTTTCAGGACATGAATTGCTGAATTGGATGTAAATGCTGTTTCTGTTTGTCGGGAAAATAATATAAGTATCTACATCTAAGGCTTGAACATTATAATAGACGTATTCTCAATAACAACATTTGTCTTTCTACAAACGTTATGATTACCATTATTATAACCATACGAATTCACAAGAGTCATTATGTTGCTATTAACTGTGATGTCTACCATCTATGATCTCCATTAATTGGCATATCTTTCTCTGTGAATCGCAGATTCTAAATAATTTTTAAGGAATTTTGAAACTCCATCAATATTACTAGAAACGTGGTTGGATATACATTTGTCTGCATTCAATAGTGAATAATTTGCATTATTCTTTGCAGTGTGAATGTCTTGGAAACAGACTGCAGATACGTTATTTTATTTTACTCAATGAATAAATTCATTGTTTTAAAGACCGAACCGTGCTGACCGCTAACAATCATAGATAAAACGTTTATGTTATCATCTAGCCAAAACATGAGAGCATTCTGCAAACAATCTGTAATACAGGATGTCATAAATATGGGATGTGGACATATCAATTTGTAATAAGCGCAGCTTGCCCTTATATTTTTCGTCTAGCCCTTCTAATGTATTCCTATTTACCAACTCACCACTCTCATGCCTTCCTGTCTACCTTGCACATTTTATACGTTCCTGTATACCATCATCTAGCGGATGGATGTGAGAAGTTCAGGTACACAGAGATAGAAGGCTCGATTCAGCAGGTAAACAAACCAAGGGAGGATAACACCATCGAAAGTTCCACAGGTGTTGATGGCAAACTCCATGACCTGGAGCCTGCCAATCAGGAAGAAGATGAGGATATCGATAATGATGTCTCTGACAAGAAAAAATGAGCTAAAAACGAATAGAAAAAGTGACTGAAAATAAGATATAGATAAGTGATGAGAATACGTAGGGCTGATGACAACGAGGTATATTCTGGTACTTTTGAAGAATGCAAGAACCTGGAGAATATAAGTAGAGTAAATATAGATCTTTGCAATGTCGTGCTTTTTAAACCACATTCAAACTGAAACTTATACTGAAATATTTTGAGTGAAAAATGATACACGAAGTGAACCTGTATTATTCACCAGGAAAGGAAACAATCCAGGACGCGCAAAAATAACTAAAATTCCTCGAATTTGACAGAATGGTGACTATATGTGTATTTCATCTTGTTTAATGTATAGAAATTAAACTCTAAATTAGACTATGTTATGATATTGTAATTAATATGATCTGGTGCATATCACCGAGAATCAGTATTTGCGACATTTTTTAGCGGACTAGAGCTGGAGTATTGACACTAGACTGTGAGTAAAAAAATAATACTATTGAAAATGAGAACCCCTGCAGTGGTAGAAAGATTTAAAGTTTTGTCACCGAAATAGCTCCAGCGTCAGTATGTGCTAAGCTTGATAGTCAGTTACGTGTGGTCCCTGTTGTTTTTGTTTTTGTGTACTGGCATCATAGGAGGAGGAGGAGTATCATCCAGAAGCTGGGAAGTAGCGTGAAATTGAGCTTGTTGTCAAGGACGACATCCTAAGACAATGTAGAGACCAGTCATGTATCAGATCAGCAGGAACAACATCAATAAGTGGTGGGTGATGTTGAAGTTAAGACTTGCAACTTGGCTGAAGAATGATTAATGTACTATATTGAGTAAACAACTCTTACATTCATATCTGTTGAAGTTAACATGAGTTCAGTAATAGCTTTTATCCATTTAATGTGCTGTTGCTTCCTACTCATATGTGTATGATTTCAAAGACATAACACATTTGATTCATAAGTTCATGCTATCTGTCTCAATAGTTCTTACTCTTTTAAATAGAACATAGTGGCTCTTGTGCATTATACAGAATTATTTTGCTGAGCCACCTTGAGGGAAGCTGGAGAGAGCAGTCATATTGGTGTCTGTCTGAATGACCTTACTTGTATCTGTTCATATATCATCTGACTGGATTACCCTCAGTGTTAAAGTTGTTTATACTTAAAAAATGTGGTGGGTCTTAAGCACAGCTTCTTTTATGACAATAATATGCAGATTTTTGTTTTCATACAATTTGTAGAAGTACTGAAATTCAGTCAGATTTAAATCTTGTTTAGTACTAAAATGTTTGGTCAACATTTTAGGTGGAGTCCATTATATACCACATACTGTATGAAACATTCTTTATAATTGCAAAGAAGACTTAGAATACACATAGGTCAGAGGTACTTCTCTTGATAAACCGATTATGAAAAGGACCGTATGGACCTTCGCCGTAACAATTAGACTAAGGCTCCGACAGGCCATGAATCTTCCTGACAATCTGAACCGTCACAATGGGGAAGAGCAGAGATAAAAGTAGGGAACGTTCTTAAGGAATGCACAGTTTCCATAATGACAAGCGTTCCTGTTGTGAAATTCATGATTTCCTTGAACTGTAACAACTTTTTGTCTACAGCCAGTGTTAAGGATGAAACCCTTGCGATTTTCAAATCACAATAAAATTATGTCAAACTATTTGAGACCAGCATCCCAAATACTATATAATTGAAGAGGACAGTCAATCATAATTGGAATGATATAACACCAAATCACACATTTATGAACATTTTAGAAGCAAGTATAAACATGCTACGAACAAATGAGCAGCCATTCATGCATGTTTTAGGACAAAACTTTATCTCAAATCTGATTGGCACAAATGTATTTCTTCTCTGGATTCGTCCCTTTGTTCTTACATCAAGAAAGTGCTCATCCTTAATACCACGTAGAATAAAATAAAATATAAAATCTATTTTAACTTTACCTCACATTCAGTGTTTCCTTATATAGCATAAGTCACCATGGACATGTTAACATTCAACACCGATTATTTCAGTTACGGATGTCATTTTTTTAGAATTTGATTCTACATACTTTAAATGTCAAGTATTCACTTCATTTGAATTTGTATATATCCGTATTCCTTTGGAAGGTCATTATTTAGACTCCACGATAGGTACATACGGCAAAATCAATATTAAAGTACATTGACATTTATGGACGAAATGAACCTAAAGGTGTGATCCAGTACAATCAGGATTGAATGTCGCGCGCTGTGATGTCACAATGAAAGCTACGCATATTGATAAACAAATTCGTAATACCCTCGAGTGTGACGATTCCACTCGACGCGCTCGTATGTTGTCCCAAGTTTAGTACATGGCCATTGTTGTAAAAGTCCTAAGCGATAGATAATTTTCGCCTGGAAGTTTCTTGGTGACAGTTAAGGTGCAGAGCAATTAATAATCAGGATTTGGTTATAGAAAATTAGTGTTAAATTTTAAAAGCACAATTTATATTTCATTTAAAATGAGTAAATGCAATATTACATGACCCATGTGACTTGTACTATAGAATGATATTTCTAGTTTTGATTGTTGACAAATTCATGGATCCCGATTCTTGATGTAACTAAATTTAAAATTTAAAATTTGGCATCATTAGGAATAAGGATCTTTCCTCAGTATTCAGCTATGGGCAAAAGGAACATCTGCATTGTATATATATATATATATATATATATATATATATATATATATATATATATATATATATATATATATATATATATAAATATATATATATATATATATATATATATATATATATGATGGATCACAGAATGTACTAGTTTATGAATGAGACGTAGTATTAAGTACCCTTGTTACGGAAATGAAATTTCCGTAACAATGAATATTTCTTTGAAGTATAGACACCAAAAGGCAATTGAAAAAAGCAGGATCTTGGCGTTTTAGCTCTACTGGTTATATATTATCTGTTGTCTATCTGTCGCCCATCTGCCGCCCGTTAATATATTAACGCATGTTTCTGATTGTCGCTCACGTTGAACTGATTGGATAACTACACTGAAACTTGACACACCCAGGTGAAGGTCTAGTTGATCCTAAAAATAATCAAATTCCTGAAAATTCGTTTTGGCCAGTGGTGCATCAGTCCCTTCAAGGAACACATTTTCTATGCCGTAGTTTTCGAATTTTAATATGCCTCGGTATCAAATAATATTATCAATAAATTTAAAGATTAATCATTAACATTGTAACTAAACATTAGAGTATCTATGCTTACACATTCACAAAGTATATAGCTTGGGGCTTTGCTTTTAATTAAAAATGATAATTTCTAAAGGAACCAACCATGAAAAAGAATAGAAATAAATTATTTTTCGCATGAATTCCATAACTGTAATGCTCAAATTTACAAATTTCATTGCGTAAAGGAAGTTTACAGGCAAAGTACGATTCCAGTTATATTTTATCTCTATTTAGTGAGGTGATCTTGCATCTGATTGACCTAAATTGTACCCGTCCGGCGTTCATATTTCTGATCCAATTTTGACCCAACCTGAAATATATTCTTATATCATCAATATCGTGGTCAGTTTCGACAAAGAGCAAGATTTATGCATGTTATTGACTTGATATTCCATCTAATTGACTGTGCTTATTGCGAAGCAAGAAACCACAATTCAGGACCGATTTTGATAAAGTTTGAAATTACGGCTTATATCAGAACATTTGTGATGGTATTGAAAGTGAACATGAACCATGTATATTAATGAGGTGATATTTCATTTGATTGACTGCTCTTCGTGCCAGTATTGAAGAGATATTTTTGGATCGTATTTCTAACTAACTACAAATTAGGCTATATTAATGATACATCTCGCATCCGATTCACTGAGCTTGTTACCTCACAGGATCTGAATACTAATGAAGCACGTCCAGGTTATATACAGCTTGGTAAATTGTATTATGTCATAATGATCTTGGGTAGCTTCACTTATAAGAAAGAGACTGTGCTCGTTAAATATGCCGTTATGTATAGAACAAATGTTTTCCAGTAATTTTATAACAAATGTTATTAAGATATATCACATTTGGTAAAATTAATAGGATATAAATTTTGGAGGAAAGTTTACTTAGGTTGGGTTCTTAAAATACTACATACCGATAAGACTGCTTAGCAAAACGGTCAACTGTTAACAGAGTTGTTGAATTTTTAAATCTCATGAACAACATTACAAGGAAGGACCACTATATAAGGATTTTGATGAATGTGAAATGCAAATACATTAGTACCCCACTATATGGTACCTTGGTACTACACGGTTGTTTTGAAGAATCTGGCATAGTTATGGATCTTTAATATTACTACAATTATACCTAGGTATAAGGCATCTCAGTATAACATTCTCTCTTTCATGGTCATGGATCCCATTACATAGTTCCATTACATGGAAAGTATTAATACATTGGTCTCTCGCTGAAAGGCACCCAAGTACAACACGATTCCTATATAAGGAAGGTATTGCATTGCATACAGTGCCATAATGTAATAGAAAAACTAAGTATAATGTACCCCGGTGTAAGGCGAAATCATCAATAACATTATACCCTTTTACTGTTGCTTTAAACAGTAGTATAATAAGGGACTATTAAAATGATTAATTTGTTATTGTGTTAGCACATGTCAATATTGGTAATGCAAATCATTTTGATAACAGTCATATATTATCTCCTTACTATTGTGTTGTATATATATATATATATATATATATATATATATATATATATATATATATATATATATATATATATATATATATATATATATATATATATATATATAAGGCATATATATAGTACGTTTCAGTGCTTGCTGGAGGATGTGGCGATAACGTCAAGGAGTGAAGTCTCCGTGTCGATTAAGCTTCTTTGCCATGACATGCACACAGTTTGTGACGTATATAAGGTCTTGCGGGACCACAAGAAGAGTCTTTTGAGGGCTGGACCATTTGAAGCAGTCATGCTCTGCAGATGTCTCGTTCGCTCTGTAGTGACGTAGAATTGGAGTCAGTGACAACAGGACCGTCAAGACCAGGCAGAAAGTACGAACACCTTGACCAACAATGTTGACTTTCTCAGAATTTCTTCAAACAGGGCAGCTTCAACAAACAAAACACAATGTTCTTACAAAATTGTATTCCTGCCCTTATTTCGAAAGACGATGCGGTCTCAGATTCCATGGGAGGATGTTTTTCTGGCTCTTCACCCTTCCTTAAGAAGGGAGTTTGTCAGAAATAGGGAGTTTCACCCTGTCCGGCAGCTTATTCCTCTTCACTGTTTGTGCTCGAGTAGTCCTCTTTCACTTGTTTGGTTGCCATCACGGACTATGCGTGGGTTAGTTCCATTTTAAGGGAAGGATATGGGCTTTTCTTGATGGATAATCCTCCTCTATAACTAGCCCTCATTTTTGTCAACCATTATATGGCGGTTCTTCTAATGGAAGAGGTAACCACTGCTTTGCAGAAAGAATAGCTGAAAGGGTAGATAACGTCAAAACCCCCTTATTTTTATTCCTTTGTGGTGTTACCAAAAAGGCAGATCCTTTCACGCATCATTGATGTTTTCCGCTTGAAAGAAATTTAGTAGGAAAGACCACCTCAAGATGGAGAATGCCGCGTTGGTCAGTAATGCCATATAGCCTTATAGGTATACATCCCCATCTACGCACTTCACAGAAAAACGTTCAGTAATTTTTTTTGTTACACCGTACATGACTGTTTGATTGGAAACGTTCATAAATTAGGTTGTTTTGATTTTTCTAACAGTCGTGGATTACTCATGTACCATAATGGATATATAGGAGTCTATAAGCTTCGATAAGGTAGGACTTTCTTTTTCTTTTCAAACGTGGGGCGTTTATTAGAATGTGACTTCTGTTAGAATAACTACGGTGTGACTTGCGGGCGGAAGTCTGACTGTAATCTCGCATATCGTTCCATGATTTCAGACACGTTCGGACATTATGCAAAATACGATATTAGTAAATTATGTTTTTCCCACAAACCCGATCATAATATTAACTATGATTCCCACCGCCAACATTCTCTTATATGTTTTACTCAAGCTTAAACCAGTAAACCTTATGATATTATTGTGACTTTCTAGACGGGAAAGGAGCTGATCTGTAAGAGTTAATTCCCGTAATTTATATGTTGTTATTTTCTTGGTTAACTGTTGGTGGGAGAACCCAGCAAAACTCCTTGAAAGCTTTCTCACATACCCACACTAACGGACCCCGAGAAATGGAACACGCGACAAATGTGAGAGGCAGTGATCGGTAAAGGAGAGCTCGGCCACCAGTAATCCTCATTTGTATGCTATGCAGACAGTAGATGTTTTTCTTTTCATCTTTTAGATTGCATAGATTATTTCCCTTTCGGTGGATTAGAAGTTGGACGTTTTATTTTCTAATGATAATGTGATAGGTTTAGTATTTTCGGAGGCAAATAATGCGCACCTTAGTGTCCTTTTTCTGCAAAAAATACTCCATCAAATACAAAACGATGACTTCAGCCACTGTCAGCAAGAGAAGGCAGGTATTTTGAGCAGGTAAGTGACTTTTCAAGTTGAATCAGAAATATGCCTTATAACAGGTAACATCAAACGCACCTTGTGTAGCTCAAAAGTAACAGAAGGTTTATGTCACTGTGAGAGTTGAAAACATTTATACGGAGCATACAATTATTTTTAATCAAAGAGATTATATTGGCTTTGAGACTGAGTTACAAGTGCTTCACATAATATTGGTTCTTGCCAGAGTCTGGTCAGTCATGATGAATTCATTACATGAAAATTGCATCCAACAAGACATCAAAACCATCTTTATTATTTCCTTTACAATTATGCGTGCTATATAATTCTGTAGATCAATTAAGCAACGTGAACTTTCTCTTCTTTATTAAAAACAAACGTTCTTTCCTCTGATGGCTACAATCTTTGTCGTGATCGTACGAGACAAATGAAGTAGTCTATTTGAAAACATTCAATTTTATTAAAATATTTCAATTTTTATTTTTTTTTGTTTTAGCTTCACATGAAAGATATTTCAATATTATGTTGCAATGTGCAAGATTTACATTCTTGTACCTAAGCATTCACTCACTATTTTTAATGCAATTGTTTTACAGTGTGGGGAATAACGATATCAAATGACCTCATTTATGTGATTGATGATAAACCCATGAAATGTTTCAATATTACACATGACTGTACAGTATCACCATATAATTTTTTTCATGTTACACATGCCTAATGTCATTGCGTAGTACTTTTCAATGTTGCACATGTATAGTATCACTGGATGATATTTTGAATACTATTTGACATGCTTCAGTATTACACATGTGTAGTAACACTGTTCGAAAAAGCAACTGTCATGGAATCAAAACAGCTCAAAGATCTTATGCCCAAGCCATCGAAAATACTTAGCACTTTTTTCACTACTGAAATGGCAATTTTACTATTCCAAAATAGGTTAAGTATCAAATGTTGAACCAAATCATGTAATAAATTAACTATAACAGACCCTTAATGTGGTGAACTGAACGTTTTGCCGACTAGTGACATGCCTTTTTGGTGAAAGGAAGTTCATATTTATGTCAACAAAGATATCACTGTATAAGATCAATGTCTTTGATCAATTAATGCATACGTGTGAACCTAATATAACATGTTTGAAAATTAATGTTAATTTTAATGCTCGTAACAAATCATGTAAGCATTTTGAAATGAGAACTAAGATGTATTTTTTGTTTGTTTCTTTGTCATTGTTCCACTCTTAGATGGCATTTGTTCCTAATGCATGCAGTTTACTTGAGTGTGAAAGCCTGGTCATATGCATGTGCATTATCCCTCTCTTTTGTCTATCTCCCATTCTGCATATTTTAATGACTTGTTTTCAGCTGTTTGCGCGAACAAGAAGAACATTGTAATACCATTCTGCTGTTCCAGGATTCTTTATATTTCTGGTTCATAGAGTTATAAGATTTTAGTCCCAAAATGATATTTTCAAACATTCCTATGTAGGTTAGAACTAGATATTATATTTTATGTTACCAAAACAACATCTGCATTTCAGAAACACTCTCACTTAAAAACTGGCCCAAACTCTTGCTTTATGTCCCTGTATCTCACTAAGTCAGTATTTGCTGTTAATATCTGTCTCTCACTTTATATGTTGATTCTTAATCTCTTAAACGTCTCATGTGTGAATGTAATCATGTATATTTTGATTTTTTGAACTTTATAGCAGTTTCAAAGCAATCAAAATGAAGCCATGTATACCATTTAGTAGGCGAACTATTTGCTAGAGAGGTCACGTCCCATAATTTTAAAATATTATGCAATCTTTCATACAGTGACATGGTAGTTGAACCTTTGAACACCTGGGTTTTGAAAAACTATTTGATCATGTTAAAATATCTTATTTCAAAGGTTTATATTAAATTCCTTTTGACACTCAGTGAAAGCTTTGCCGTAATTTGATATATCATTTCATAAATTGATTTTTATACTTTATACACAAACGTTTTGCGTCCTGATTACCAACTGATACGTTGGGAACGATCTATCACCAGGATTATCTGTCATACCACTTTATGGTTAAGGCTTAATGAAAGTGACATTCCATTTTAAATTTCATATTCCTCCCATATTTTGCCTTTTCAGATGAGGTTAAAAACAGCTGTGTTTGTTATTTGCATCAGTTAGGCCAATAGTCCAGACAAATCAGTTGTTTCATACATATGAAAACAGATGTAACAGCTACTGTCATTCTTGAAATAATATCCGTCATTAAATAAGTATAAAATGTATATAATAATAAACATATTTTTATGATTTTGCAGTTGCCAGAGATCAAGTCTTATTTGAAATATTTTCCTTCGCCTTCTACATCATCTTTAGAGAAGGTCTGCCACATATTCTGCGCCGTTTGTTTAAACTCAACACTACAGCTGACAGATGATCTAAGACGCATGATAGCATCAGTGACTTTGAAAAAGAACAAAGCTTCTTAATTTTAGTCCAGTTGTCACGGAAAGACAGGAACAACCCGCATTCTTTAGGAGATCTTAACACTGATGTCCTGATAATCTTTAGTTTATCAAAATATATTAGGATTTCCACATTTACACTATTTTAAATGGCTGTCAGAATAAAAAAGGAATTGCTTGCTTGTCCTTTTTAAGGGAATTTGACTATAGTAACAATACTACCTTATTAATTCCCAAACCCATGTAGTAACATTACTCTATGTCCAGGCACTGATTTTGTGATCTCCAAAACCTGATGTAGTAACAATACTACAACTGATGTAGTAACATTACTTCACAGCTCTAATGCAATCCTCCAAACCCATGTAGTAACATAACCCTATTTCCCAGCACTGATTTTGTGATCTCCAATACTTGATGTAGTAACAATACTACAACTGATGTAGTAAAAATACTAGATAGCTATCCACCCAAACCCATATAGTAACATTACCCTATGCCCAGGCACTGATTTTGTGATCTCCAAAACCTGACGCAGTATCAATACTACAACTGATGTAGTAACAATACTACATAGCTCTAATGCAATCCCCTAAACCCATGTAGCAACATTATCCTCTTTCCAATCACTAATTTTGTGATCTCCAAAACCTAATGTGGTAACAATACTACATAGCTATCCCACCATGTAGTAATATTACCCTATTTTCCTGGCACTGATATTTTGAGCTCCAAAACCTGATGTAGTAACAATACTACATAGCGAACCCACCAACCCATGTACATGTAATAACATTACCCTACTTCCAGGCACTGACTTTGTGATCTCCGAGACCTGATGTAGTAACAATACAACAATTGATGTAGCAACAATACTACATATCTCTCCTGCTATCCCCTAACCCATGTAGTAACATTACTCTATTTCCATGGTAAGAGTCTAACATTCATTTTGTCATTTAAAAAATATGATGTAGTAAGATTATTACAGCTATGCCTCACACTGCGTCCAGAATATAAAAGAAAATTCAGTGTTGTCTTTCTTATAGGACATTAAATTTGTAATTAATATTAAATATCATTACTACTTGCAAATCCCTTCTTCATAGTAGTATTACCATTCCGGTGGCCTAAGTGGATAGATGATCTGTCTCAGCTGCGGGAGGTCACAGGTTCAAACCCTGGATGAGTCATACCAGAGATTTATAAAAATGGTACTAACAGCTGCCTTGCTAGACATTTAGCATCAAGAGGTTAGTGTTAAAACTGGTCAGCCTGGTATTAGGATAATGTGACTGGGTGGGACATCATGTTACATGTCTGCGGCATGATGCCCCAGTGCTAGACATCACTATAAACTGCCACACAGACTTCATAGCGATATGACTGAAATGTTTTTAAATCTCCATTAAAAATCCGAATCACACACACATAGTAACATTACTCTACTGATTATCAACTGTGACTACCTTCCCAAGTCAACATTGCTGATTTCCTTGCTCAATGTAGTAATGATAGAACCCATCATATGACTGTGTAGAATAGGAAAATTTCATTTGAAGCTTAGAATTTTAAGTCATATATAAGGATGTGTTGAGTGTTTAATGCAAATTGGTAATCCCAAGGGTGGAATTTTCAATCCTACATTAAAGCACAATGATGGATTCTTTTTCTCACATTTCTGTGCTAAAAGGGTAGTCCAGGTCA
>JAECUM010048467.1:0-17700 GCA_016617855.1 Megalonaias nervosa
TTCTACTATCCGAACTTTAACTACATATTTCTGTTCTGGAAATTTATAAAACAATTATCAGATGATACAATCTGAAATAAAAAACAAGTTAAACATTTTCTCTTGTGAAATTACTGTCATGATGTTATTCAGCCCATGGTAGAATGGGCTACTTCCTCCGATGAATTCTGGTAGACAGCGTTTGTGACAGTAATGGTGAAAATAAAGGTTAATTCGCCGGATTGGATTCATGTGATGGTCGTCCAAGAGTTATGCGTTGGTATGTTACTGTCTTTTGAATGGATGTGTGTAGTTTTTCAGTCTTCTTGTGATTCTGAAGCGATAAAAGATGCATGAGAAAAGTTGAATCGAGCGGAGGGTTGTGGTCACACTTGCATTTCTTGTGTTCATTGATAATACAGATAAGGTGATTTCATGTTGTCAGAAATTTCGTCGTACTTTATTGATAAAAAGTCAGACTCCTGTGGTTCTTGTCATGCTTGGAGCGCAGTTTTTACAAGTATGGTGCATGGATACAAGATTCTAATGTAATAAAGCTTAAACAAACAGTAATAAACAGAAGAAAAAAGGAATAAGTTATTGTTGTAATGCTTACAGCAACCTGCTAATGTTCAACTCTTGTCGAGGCTCCGCGTGGCAGATTGGTTTAAAGTGCTCACCATTACAAATGATTGGCATCTCACCTCTGTCTGCATGGATTCGAGTCTCAGGTTCGACCAGTGTGGGTATGTGAGAAATCATAACAGTAGCTTCTTGTGGGTTAGTGGATCTTTCCAGGGTTTTCCTGGGTTCTTCCTCCATGATTTATACTTGCTGCCATGTATAGCCTATCTTGTGGTGAAAAATGGCGTTAAAGCCAACAACATCTCAACTCTTGTCATTGATCAAATTACACACATTTGAATTGGGTAGAAATAATAAGGAAACAGAAGAAAATTTAATATATTTATTTACTTTTAAAACAAATGTTGGTATCCCAAGACTTATATTACATGAAAAATTTGCTTTAATTATGTGTCCCAACATTTATAGGTCAAAAAAATATTACTTTTGTAAATAATTTAGAGTGTCCCAAGACTTAAAGTGTCCCAAAACATAGTCTTTACTGGTACAGGTAAAGATTGGAGCCCTGGGTTGAGGCCATTAATGGTCTAAAATGCTCGCATTTACGTCACTGCCATCTCAGCTCATCATGGGTTTGAGTCTTGTTTTCTTTGCTAATGTGGATATGTGAGAAAGCTGCCAGTACCTTTCCATGGGTTGGTGGTTCTTACCAGGGTTTCCTCTGGGTTCTTCCTCCACCAGTTACCCTGTCCACCGTGTATAGCCTACTTTGCACTGAGAAATGGCATTAAACACAAAACAACAACAACAGCTGATGAAGAACATCTTGATAATATTGGTGTGGCACAGAGAGGTATTGCCAAAGTAAAGAAAGGTTGAAATGATGAAAAGCGATTTTAATGAGGTAAAACAAATGATAACAATAGAAACAGATTAAATTACTAATTAGAAGAGAATGAGATGAAATGTAAAGAAAGGAATACAAAGATACACAAAAAACCTTACATTATTTTAGTTTATGATAATGACACTTTTTAAAATGATTATAATAGAAGGTTAGGTAAATTTTATGACAAACTACCTGAAAGATTATTGTTTAATTTTTGCTATTCGAAAGGTTTTTTTCTTCAAAAGACAGTCATATATGTTTATTCTTGAGACATAGAAGATAAATGTCAAGTTCACAAGTTTGGATATATTAATTAATTTTACATCATCACAAACAGTAACTACCACTTTTGGATTTGACAGACTGCTCTATTTCATTTTGCAGAGTATAAGTTATACTATTTAGATCCCATACACTGTCATGCTATTCAAATAAATAAGTCTGGTTTGTAATTAATTTCATGAGTACCCAACCTACAGATCATTCAAAATTTGATACTACATTAATGGTGAGTGAGAATAATTGTTCATATGCAACAAATATGGATGCAGTTGTAGTAAAAGTATTACAGTGAGAACTCATTAAAAAAATATTAGAGAATAAAAGAATCAGAAATATGTATTTTTTAGAGGAAAATAATATTTGTTTATGTTTGTTTTCAGTTAGATGAGTTAGCACTAAGTTCTATAAAGTTAGGTTCTAATACAGGTTAAATTTTTTCTGTCGTGTAAGATGAGGATGGAAAGGTATAACAATTACAGTATATCTTTGTAATAGGAATGGCAAATTATAATTTGCCCTTTTCATTATTTATTTCTTTTTAAATGTTAGAAATGTCATTAGACAATTAACTTATATTTTTAGAGCTCCTATTTAAAATGTCAGTGGGTATCCAGGTACTCGTATGCCTGTCCGTTCATAATAATCCAGGTAATAAAATGAACAAAAGGGTACCCGTTTACCATATAAAAGTTTTCTGCCAGTACTTGTAAAGGCAGTACTCGCTTTGTTTTCAAGTTGATTATCCATTTGATTGGGCTGTAAATACGTATACTTTATCTGTACAAATCAGAAATCTGCCTCTTCCAGTAAATAATCCCATAGCTTGTTTTCCCACATGACAACTCTTTCATTTGAGCCACGAGTTTGGTACAGTGGCAAGTAACAGCGGGTGGTTATTTGGTACAGTGGCAAGTAACAGTGGGTGGTTGCACAACTGACATATGTTCAGTTGCACCCTTGAATAGATTTTACAAATTGTACAATCAAAGTGTTGCTTACAAAGCTCAAGCTCAGTTTTTAAATTATCATCTGCATATGACAGTGAGGTCAAGGGAGTCAGATGATATTTATTATGACTAGACTGCAATGATTTACTAGATGACAATGGAGGGATTTCAGAACTTTATCGGAAACTGAGGATGAATTCTTAGACTTTGTACCAGATGACACTAGGTAAGGATATTTATAGGATACTGTGAATTAAAAATAAGGCTGACTTAACTTCAGGTTTGTACATATTTCCCTTTGATGCGTACCTGGGTAACCAATCGTTCAGATTGACGGGCACTAGGTAGAAGTTTTCTAAAATTTTGACACCTCTTGTCCCATTGATTTAGGTAATGTTTTTGTCGGGTGTACTCTGACTTTTTCATTTCCTCCACTATAATACCACTGAGATTTCATTATAGTGCACAATCTTTGTGTTTTGTGTAATTAGCATTTCAACATTCCATTTCATATATAGAGTACTTAAATTGAGAAAACACATGACATGTAATTGGTTGCATTTATATAATGCAAATTATATGCTTATGGAAGCGATAATGAGTTTAGGTACATTTTATCATGGTTTACACTGTTCTAGAGAGACACAACATTTCTTTCTGGGTCCCAGCTATTGAAAGGTTTGTCATGAATCATAAAGGGTTTGTTTTGTCATTAAGCACACTTCGTTGAATTTTTTAAATTTTTGTCCAATACAGAACCAGGAGGGACCACTAAATCTGCAACAGCATGTGAAGGTAGAGACCTGCAACTGTTCGCAGAATACTATGATTCTTTATGGCATGACTGGTACTTCAACGCAACAATGATTTGTCAAGTCCAAGAAAAAGACGGATATCGTGTGAACCCATTTTACAGTGGCAAAGTTGAAAAGTGTAACCAAATGGGGATACACCTAAGAAACCTATCTTTAACTGACACAGGAGATTATTCATTGCATTTGTATAGAGAGGAAATCCAGGCTCCGTATAATCAGATGATGTCTCTTACAGTGTTAGGTTTGTAAAATAATTGTTGTGATTCTGTTTGTTCAGGTCACATGTTAAATGCTTGCACTTAAATCATAGTACATTAGGTCATGAAATGTAATAAATCGTACATTATAACAAATTAAATTCATAATTTACATTTCAAAATGGAATTTTATAATGAAAAGTCACATTATGTAAATGAGCAAAGATTTCACAATCTTTTTTATATTCATGAAATCATAAAGTAGAACTTAAATATGGAAAATAGGAATCAAATGGCATCAGCAACCTATTTGATTGCTGTTAAATATTATTGTATTTTTATGCATTTGAACAGCTGCACCAACAAAAGGATGCACCCCATCCATTGAGGTGTATTCTGAAGATGTGTTAAAGTGTTCAACATCTTGTCGAAATCTTGACCCAGCATGGAGACTGGATAAAATAGGACCCACAAAGGTTAGTTGCCATCAAAACCATTATAAAAATGTTCCCAGAACATTGTATTTAGTTATCTTGCATTTTGCCTTGCAATAGCATCTTTTAGTGAGATTAACTGTCTGTTAAATAAAAAAACAATTGCTGAAGTAATATAGTAATCAATCTGTTGCACAAAGACATGAAGCATACATGTGGATAAAAAAAATTGTTCATTGTAAAAAACTGAATGCATTCTGGGCTCATATAAGCTATCATCAATTGCGCTGTTGTAAAGATGGCTAGTGTCTGCTTCTCAGATACATACTACTGTGCATTTCTTTCATTTTATATATATATATATATATATATATATATATATATATCTATCACCATTTCCACCCACTCCCCAGGAAAAAGTAAACATTGCAGTTTTTGTAAAAGAAATTGCTTTAAAGCCAGATTTAAAATTGTCTTTATTTGTTCCAAAAGGTTTAATGATTATGAGTCTGCACAACGATTTCTACAGCTGTCGAACTCATTTTACATAGATTATTCTGCTTAAAATTTATAGATCATTATTTCTCTTTTTGATGAGCATAAAGCCATAGCACACTTCTAATGCACATCATAATATTCATTTGGAACAGAGCCTGCTCACCATTTAAATTAAGGGAATGACAAGAGAAAGAGAGAGCAAGAAACAGTAACAGTTCTTCCTAATCATGCCCCCCTCCCCCCATCACCGAATCTTCATTTAAAATGTTTATCTTTTAAGAACAAATTGCATTGTTTGTAGAAGTTTTCACAGAATTGTGTTAAGTTCAATTCTTTCATTGAGTCATTATGGTTAATTTGACCAAATTAATCCCACTTAATTTGCTTAGGTAATTGTCTTCATTATATAATTAGATAAGCTGTCTGCAGTCACGTATGTAGCATCCTGTTATAAAAATCACAAGAGCCATATCCTTTTTAGCACATCAAACTTAGTCTCAGTTTCCTAATCACTTTGTCAATGGATTATTCCTCTTGTTTGCTAATCACAAGCATGTATATAAAAAATTATTAATGTAGTGGTATTTTCTGCACTAATAGTATTTCTAGATTAAAGATGGTATTATACAAACATGAAATGTTATTCTATTTCAATGATTATAACAATAATAATATAGCATGTTTAATACTGTTATGTTAATAATAATATATCCATATATGTGTGTGGTTGTTTTGCTCTTCTATCAGCTTGTTTCCCCATTATCATCATTGCTGACTTTGGACTGACCATGGCTCATAATCTCCAAGCTCACTTATCTGGGTTTAGTCTAGCAGATGACCACAAGAGAAAAAAATGCCCAAAGAGCTTAATGATGCCAGATTGAATCAGGTGGCTGTGAAAGAGGTATTTGCTGATGACTGTTCGGTGAATATCATATCTGAGTTTGTTATGCAACACAGTATGGACCATTTCTCTTCAGCTTTTAACAGTTTTGGTCTCACAAATCAGTATTATGAAGGCAGATGATGCACCAGCCTGCACTAGGTAAACCTTTTATTGAGCCTACCATCACTGTGAATGTTCAAACTCTCATGGCAGTAGACAAGTTCATCTATCTCGGCAGCACACTGTCATGTGCAGTCCACATCAATGATGAAAGCAATGCCAGAATTGCTAAAGCAAGTATGGCCTTTGGCAGACCCTGTGCAATGTGTGGGAACAGAGGCCTCAGTCTACAGACAAAACTCTAGGTTGACAGTGCCTTTGCATTGCCAACCCTGCTGTATGCCTGCAAAACCTGAATGGTGTACAGATGCCATGCCAAGGAGCTGAATCATTTTCAAATGGGTTGCCTGAGGAAACTGATGAAGATAAGATGGCAGGACAGGGTCCAGACAGGCATGCTGAGCATCCACACTCTACATGAAATCACAGTTGAGATGAGAAGGTCATGTCAGCAGGATGTCAGAAGATTGACTAACAAAGATCTTCTACAGTGACCTGAATGAGGGAAAACGAACTAAAGATGATCAGAAGAAACACTTCAGAGATACCTTCAAATCACCCCTGAAACACTTTAACATTGATCCTGAGTCATGGGAAGATCTCACACAGGATTTCTCTACCTGTTGGAGCCTCATTCATACTGGAGCTAGAGACTTTGGATGGATGAGAACTGCACAGACAGTGCAAAAGCGGGAGGAGTGGAAATTTCAGAACTGGAGCATGTCCACTATTGATCAAGTAAACTGAAGCATCATCTCCTGTCAAGTGTTTCAGAGATAGTTCAGAGCACAAATTATCATGCTTAGACATTCACATAATAATAACTTAACCACTTAATGATGTCATGGTCATCCTCAAACTTGAAGGATGAACAACAACAACAATAATATACTTGAAATGTTTAAATAACTCATCCATACTATAGCCATTACCAGCTTTCTTAAAATGTAAAATGGTCTCATTTCACTAGAACATTTTTTAAAATTAATTATTTATTTATTTATTTATTTATTTATTTATTTCCAGTCATGCTTTATTTAAAGTTGAATCTGTTTGATGAAGGTGATGAAAAAGATAATGTTTATGATGGTTGTGGTTGTTGTTTCTTTGCAGTGGAATGGAAGCTTTTTGCACATCAATTGTTCTTGGAAAGTTGAGCACTTGTGGTGCTGTCCACAGGGACCGAATATGAGATGCTATCAAGGGAATGATTCTGATTTGTGTGCATCAGTAAATATTAGCAGTTTATGTACAGAAGATAGTTCTAATGGAAATGACTCTGAAATCCATCCTGCTAAAGGTACTGAACCTAAATTTATATAAAATCTATGAATAAATAATCTCAAAATTTTTTAGAGGTTCACTAACACTAAGATAAACATTATTCTGAAATGGGTTGATTTTGATCTGTGTTATTAGTAATTAGAAATATGAGGTATGTAGTCATAAGATATAGCAATATAGCATCTACCTCTTCCAAACAACTGAACTACTAGATTTTATAGGGTTTATTTTTACACCCTTATATCACTTCTTGTTGATGTGAAGAATCCTGCCTCTACACACAAGAATGGGATAGTAACTTAGTCATTTACTGATTTTGTACCTCGAAGGTGTCACTGTTGATTCCCATGTCCAACCCATACAAAGGGTATATCGTTGACTATCCGGTACTTATGGTTTCTTCCAGATTCTTATGTTTCCTTCACTTTAAGCAGTCTTTCATCAGATATATGTGCTGTTGAGTTGCACACTGTTGTTAAATAATTGACAAAAATTAACATTAAAACTTTTGCTTATAAGACTGCGATGGAATAGGTCATATTTTCAAGAAATCAAACTGAAAAACAATAAGAGAAAGTTTTGCATACTGTATTTTTCACTAAAGGTGAATTTGTATTCTGATGTTTGCTTATTGACCCTAAGCATTTAATGAAGTATTAGAAAACCAAATGGACACTATAATAGTTTTTATGGCTATAGTCATCCTAAGACATTTAAAGACTTCCTACTGTGTATATTATTAACTAATTTTCAGACTTGCACTTTTGATTATTGTTAAGGGAAATCAATATACAGTAAGTAAAGATTTTGATTTGACACTCTTGTTTTATACCTTGATGTGAACTTATTGGTCACTTTAATAGTTGGGATGTGATGGGTATGAATGATTCTTAAATAATGTTATTTAGCAGTTATTTTGGAAATTATGTACTGAACAGAAAAAAACACTATTTGAATGCATTATTGGCATGATGTGTTCAAAAAGCATAAAGATTTGTGACTTAGAACCCTCTGACATCATTACATTATATGTGCTCTGTAAGCCTACAAATTGATGAGTTTAGCAACAGTCTATTTTTTGAAAGAGACATCAAGTTTCCATGTAAATGGTGATTACATTACACAGTGTTGACTTCATTGCAATCTTCAGTTTCAATATAGATTAGAAAACAACTCTGTTTAAAAATTATCTTCAGTTTCTAAGTGAATTGTTGAGAGCCAAGCCATACCAAGTCCATAGGAGCCCTGATCTGATTTGATAAACATAGATGTGATTGTACAATAGCAACACAAGTTAAATTATGCTTTCATATCCTCAGTGACTCTGGATTCTGTTTTTGATTTCTTTTCCCAGATCAACCTATAGAATGGTAAACTTCTAATGTTTCATTCCACTGAAATTCTCTGTCATTATATGGTTGATGCTAATGTAAAACAAAAACCACATTTTGCCATTTCAGCTCCAGACAGCAGTGACATACTTTTGGTCATAGGTAGCATAGTAGGGGCCGTTGGAGTTGTCATTGCCGTCATCATTGTTGCCATCATCATTTTCTGTCGCTACATGAGGAAAATCAGAAAGCAACGTAAGACCTGCTGATTTTCTTCTTCTTTACATCTTTTATGCATTGATTATATTGACTTGTGTCTCTGTTTAGTACTTCACATTTTAAGGTTTGCATTAAAGTTTTGAAAAACTTCCATGAACACTTCTCAGAATTAAAATTCTAAACACATTTATATTCCAGGCATTTCACAGCACCAGATCTAGACTAAAATCAAAGTACAGCTTGATCCCTGGCTGTCAGTTGTTAAGTGGCATTGAAATAATATCTGATCATTTTTTTTGCACACATAAACAAAGAATTTAAATTACTGTTGTGTTAGTTTCAGTTGCTGCATTCAAAGGTTCTTAGGTAAGCTTTCAGTTACTATGTTGTCTTTCTTGAGTAGGCCATGAGTGGCTGAGTGGTCTAAAGCACTCACCTTTACTGATCACTGCTATCTCACCTGTCTGCATTGGTTTGAGTCTCAGACCTGACCATTATAGGTATGTGAGAAAGCTGCTAGTAGCTTCTCATGGTGGTTCTATCAGTTATACTGGCTGCCATATATAACCTATCTTGTGCTGAGAAATGGCTTTGAACGCCCAAAACAACAACAACAACTTTGTAGAGGTATCTAAATTATAGTTTCATATCAGGGTTAGTTTCATTGGGTATATTGCAGTTGTATTCATTAAATGGTATTCTTTATGGTTTTTGAATAAATGGATGTTGAGAGAGCTGTACAGCCTGTTACTACCAATTATAAAATCTGTGAAGTAAATAATTTCAAGTTACTTGGAATAAATGACATAGAATGTTGTGACAGATTATTATATCTCTAAGTCACCATGCATCTTGACAGTGTTATACTGTGCAAAGATGTTGATAGAGTATTATATCTGCTAATCATTGTCAGACCAGCAGCACATCAGTCTGTAATAGACACTTATTTTTAACAATTTCCAATATTTCTTGAATATTCTTGATTTAATATGTTATGTTAACAATGAATGCTATGATGGTGCTTGAGATTTAATCTCATCAGTAATGAATGCTGCCTTTGCTTTTTGTTGAGTATATGAATCTTCTAGTTCACCCATAAAGCAACTGCAGAAGATCTTGGGCTGTCTGTTATGACCAGTGTAAAATTTATGCATGCTTATTATGATATCAGTTTTGTTGTGCTGATATTAAAACCATTAGAAGAATGGCTTCAGCAGTAAGATAAACACTTTATTGCAAATCTTTCATAATTGAAATAATAATGCAAATCTGCTATTACTGAAAAAATCAAATGTCACCTTTTGTAATAAAAAGAAGAGTACAGTAACAGTTGTCCGGTCTTATATGTTGTGCTTTAAGACAGCCACATAAGAGCATTAATGCATCATGTCAGTGCTTGAGAACCGATAGGGGTTATTCTAAGATACCCACCTTGTTGCTTAGCAGTTGAAACCAAAAAAGAATTCACACTATTGCTTTGAAAACAAGTAATTCTAAGACATCTTGAACATGACAAAAAGAAAATTAAAAATAAATGTAAGAAAATCTTCGGTATTTAAACTATGAATGCAGAAGGTCATGTAGCCTATGTTCTCTTTGGTGGCAGTACATTAAAGAAAATAAATAGATTGCGTGCATGCTAACAATAATATATGGTGGACTGAAAGAGTGGTTAACTAAGCATTAAAATGCAATAGAAAAAATATATACAAAAGAGTTTACGTTTTTAACCATGTACACTGAGAAACATATTGTTGACATGCATGCATATGAGAAAATGACAAAGAATGGTACAAAGGAATTTTGAGAGTGTTTCTCTTCAGATGCATGTTCTGAACATGTCAAATTGAACAGAGCAGATGATGTCTATGATACAGTCAAAAGTATCTTTAAAGGTCATAAGCTGACAATAAAATTAAGTTTGAAGAAATTGAATTACCAGTATACAACACGTATCTCACTGAACAGTTATCTAGCTATTCTGAAAAGATAATAAGAAAGCATCTGCAGTAGAAAGAATTAACATACTTAAAAGATAGGATTGTGGACATATTTAATGCAAAAGCAAGACAGGAAAAGGGACAGATTGCTTCTCAGATAAGCTAATACAATATCTTAGATGTATCAAACAGGTTCAGGCTAAAGTCTGTGATTTAAAAAGGCAAGCAAGTTTAAATTATGCATCTTATTTGGATGCCAATTAACTGACCTTTGAGATGCCTAAATATAGACTTGGTCAGACAGCTTCAAACTACAAGATGGTCTATGCAAAATGTTGGCTGCCACATTACACAGACAAAAATATTTAAAAGTAGACAAACTATCTCAGTTAATCCAGTTGTTGGCAGGTCAGAAAATTTTTAAAGATAGGAGTTAAAGTCTTATGAACAAGAGGTGTCACTTTGTGATGAAGTAGACTTTTAAATAGTAGAAAATATTTTACAACCTAAAATATGAATGATAAAATGATATGTAATGGTGAAATGGAAACATTAAAGGTCTACTAGAGAGTAATACACACTATATATCAGAATGTTCATTTTTCGCTAAATAACTCAGAAATGTGCACTAAAAATGCATATTTTAATTCACAGAGAAGAAAATAAAGATAATGTGTGCATTTATCGATGTTTTACGGAAAATGCTCTGGAAATATTTGTATACTTCGGTGATAATAGGAATTTCCAGAAGTGACATACTGTTGGGAAGTCCCTCGAGTTTAGCATATGTGGTGACGATGGCTGAATTTAGTAATGATTCAAGCGAATTTTGCAGCAAATTTGTCATGCTCATTTTCATCATGTGAGGAAGGTGAACTCCTAGAAGATGGCGAATGTAATGAATCTTAAGAAAATTCTGCTTGCTGAGGTTAGACAGTACCAATTTAAGCCCGAATGAGATGAGAATGTGGATGAGGACCCTAAAGAGGACAGAGGGCATAATGAGGCTGAGTAGCGCTTGGGCTATTCATTCTGGTAATTACTATTATCATTATGGCAATAATTATTATTATTCTTTCGTTAATATTATTTCAATTTCATAATGAAATGAGAAAGGCATGAATTTGGGCAAAACTTGGATGTCTTCAGAGCAGATTATCATGTGGGTGTGGTTCATCAGTAACTAATGGTGTTAAAAGTTAAACACTTAAGACTCAGACTGTGAGAGGTGTAGAAATGAATACTTTATTAACTTTATGACAAGTTTGTTCTTTTCTCTGTGGGTCTAGGTGTATAATATTAGTGGCAAAGGAAGTATACAGATTTATGGGGAAACAAATCTTGAGAATAATAATAACAATAATAATACATTGCTGATTATTGTTATGTTATTGTGGTACAAAAGGAAGAACAAAAGTCTAACCATGCATCACATATACATATATATCATACTTTAACATATTGCTGTCTTTTCATGTTCACATTTGATTAATTTAGCTTCCTAACACTGGTTGTAGTAAAATCTAATTTTATCATAAAGGCATCGACTCTGAAAACATGAAATAAGTAACAGAAAACCGGGATACATGAAATTATGTAACTTTATTTAAGTTTAAAATTTTGCTGTATATTCTGTTTTCAGTCAAAATAGATACATGGCTGCAGAGAGGTGGCAATAACTGTCTATCAACTGACTACGGCTTCCTGACCACTTCCTCAAGCACTGCCATCAATTCTTCAACATAGTCTGATAAAGAAAGTTTTACCCCAGTAATTCAAGAAACTGAAAAATGTCATCCACTGCCTATATTCATACTGACAATTTACCAAAGAGAAATAATGGAATTGGAAACAAGACTTAATTAGTATTCAATTTAACATACATATAAATCATAGTTTAATGAATGAATGAATAACAATAATAATAATTTTTGTTGCGATAGGATTTTGAATATGTGCTACAAAAAAGACTGTGTTAGCTTTGTTTTGATTAAAATCTTTCAAGTTTGAGCTGCTTTGCTTGAGTTAGTTTCTCCCATCTGTGTGTGTATGTACAGGGCAGGGGAGGAGGGGGCTGACTGTATTTGTAGTGATATGTTCACTGTCCAACTTTAATATAACTTTAAACATAGAACTGTTATATTACTATATGTGCTTGTATACGAGTTTTATCAAATGGTATCATTCACTGTAGTAAAAATTGCAATATCTACATACCCTTGGCTACATGTCACACATCATAATAGTGTGTGGCTCATATTCTCTCTGATTCATTTCTGTATCTGAACATGCCTGTCTGTAAAAATAGTGTCCACCTCCACACTGGTTCTGCAGTTTTTTATGGCTCTAGAAAGTTCCTCTTTCTCCATGTCATAACTACTCTTCACTTCATTGTTCTGAAGAAAAGAGAAAAAAAATTGTGTTGAGCAAAATTAACAATACTTCTATTTATTGAAATGTGACACCATCTGAACATACCTTAATACCAACATTATAAAAAAGGACTTACGCATAAGTAACATTGAAAAAGTAAGCTCATTTTCTTGCATGAGTGTCATGTATGAATGCTGACAAGTACATGAAAGTTTGCACTGCCTTTGCTCCTTCTTTTTACTTGCTGGACATTTACTTCACAACCTGTGTAGTGGGTGAAATTTTAGATGTGTATTCTGATCATCGTGGTTTTCACACAGATGAGGATTTCTCATGAATATTTGTATCAATTAAAGTGTATCATTGCTAAATAATAGCAAGTTCACAAGTGCTTGGTCTACTGAGTCAAACGCTTATATAATCATACTGAGCTTAGTTAATACAATGTTATATGTTTCGTTTGCTTGTTTGTTTTTTCTTAAGTATCCTGTCAGTCTGACATTGAACAGCAATACTGCATGATGGTGTATCTAGTCCCTGTAATAAGAGTATGAAAAATGTGTTTCATGCCAGTGCAGTAGATATGGAAGTCACACATGAAGTCTTTTGCATGTCTGAACAATAGTTGACAAATGCACCAAATCTTTTTGCTTACTTTTACAACTTAAGGTTAATCATAAAGTTTGACATATTACCAATACATTGTATTATTTCTGCAATAAAAAAATACATAATTAATGACTCAAATGCTGATACAATTTGTGAGGCCTTAGGAATCCATATCAGCTATGAAACTATACAAACCATGTAAACAGGATGAATGGAAAGTTCACTGTGACATCAGAATAACCCACAGGATATGTCAGACCATCTACTGTCTTCGGATTCCTCTAGTGCGTTATCTTCCAGGTGCTGGTTCTCAAAATTCTCATTCAGTACCTAAAAAGATATATATATATATATATATATATATATATATATATATATATATATATAATTAAAGCAGCATTAGAAGGTAAAATCTTTACACTTACAGCATTAAAGTATTTTTAAAAATTCCTTTTAACTATGGTCCTGTACATATTGTGAATAATAATAATATACTGTCCACACTGAATGGACATTGCTATTCACACTCACAAGCAATGGGTTGTGGGTTTGACTCTGACTTAGACCGTCATCCATTGACACAGTTGTGTATATTCTGGCAAACAAGGTAATGTACTCCCAGTGCCTCAACACGAAGGGGTGATTAGCCTTTACAATTAAACACAATCAATACATCAAGTATTCACAACATTTTGGCTTTAGCAGAAAACTTGTCATTATTATTATTATTGTTGAACAGGCATGAAATAAGCATGGGCATGCAGATTTTTTCAGGGGGGGGGGACAATATTGGGGGAGTGGGCAAAACTAAAATCCAAGGGTCACACACACACACACACACACACACACACACACACTCATCATTGTAAAGCAGGATTCATTTTGGGGGGTAGGGGTGGGGCTATTATGGTTTGCGAACACCCTCCCCCTAAAATCACCCTCTCCCATTGATCGTTCTTTCTGCTAGGTATATTTGTGGTGAGGGGTAGGGGCTGACAACCAATAATGCAGCAAAATAAAAATGTATTAATATTTTACCCTCGCTTCTGTACAAGCTTCTCTCAGTCTGCATGTTGTTAGCCCTGCCATAACCCTTGGTTTTTGTTGATCTGGTGTTCACGGACTCAGTTATATGGCGAGAAAACATGCTTGGTACTGCTTTTGGCGGGAGTCGTCTGATGGTCGTAATACCAAATGACTCTTTAATTTTATAGATGGTATCAAAATCGTCGTCTCTCAAATGGTCACTGCAGACTATCTCGCATGTCAGTGGTCTGATAACACACAGTACCATCTACTGAATGCAACTAACAATGAAAGTAGAAATGCACAGTTAACTACATCACGTCACTTCCACTTTGTCTTACGGAAATTGCCGAGCTCAAAATCGGCTCGGAGCGTTTTTCCTTGTGCGATAAAAAATCAATGTTTTGTGGTCATTATTTTCATTAATGATGAGCAGTGTTTTATCTACCCATGCGTCAGATACGCAGAATTTTCCGATTTGACGCACAAAAGTCGACGACGGTACGTTTTATGTTTTGCTGATTAACACAAAACAAAGTTTTTTTCTAAAAATCGTTGCCGGTACGTAAATTGATGCACCCAATTGTTATGTTTTGCTGATTAACACAAAATAAAGGTTTGGTCTAACTACTTTATTGGCTAGATTACAACTCGCTCAAACAGAAAACACTTGCACATCAGTTTCTTACGCTCATGTTATCATAATACATAGGGTTACAACTGAGTGTGGAGCCTGGAGCTGACCTTATGTGACCTGTAACTGTGACATCATTTATAGCAACATGATGTTAGAACCATAAATCACCACAAAGAAGAAAAAGGCAAAAAATAAACATGTGATTTTACAGTGATTCTCACCAGAAAATATTATTTTATGCGCATCCTTGTCTTGCAAAGAAGCAACAATTTCCATTTCCTCTATTATATGCCTTGCGTTGTTCCAAGATACTATCAGCGTTCGAATGAAAATGGCGTCCAAGGTAAAGAAAAACTTAAAATAGATCCGAAACCAATGAAATTATCATTTGGACTGTGTTTTTACAACCGACCGTCGATAATAGTATTACTATCGAACCAGTGGAGCCTTCATCATCTTAAGATGAGGTAACAGTTACATGTAAGATAAAGCGTAATTTTTGTGCAACAATGGTTGAAAACATACAGCTAACTACGTTTTCAAAAAGAAGTTAAGTCGAGTAAAGAATGTGACAGTGAAGACGCCTTTATGTTTTGCCATATATGTACAGAGGCTAAAATAAACCTCGATGACCTAATGTGCAAAAAAAACCCAATAACTTTCCTAACAGTACACTGGGAAGGCATGCTGGGTTGCCAGAAAACAAACTGTTGATTGAACTCCAAATACTATCTAAATTTGTGAATGGCAGTTTGTCCAGGTCTCAACATATCTTGATTCCGAGGTCACGTGCACTGCTACCCTCGGAAATGAACACAATTATGAAACCTAAAATTGTTTACTTCATGTACGTTTACAAATGACCACCAGTACCTCTCTGGGTCTTTCTGCCTCTGAATTCAATCACTGTAAATATCAGTATATTTTCCCACCCAGCCGCCAGTGATCAATACATTTTCTCACTAAGCAGGTGGCTCAAGCGGGACTGGTAAGTCTTTGAATTTTGCTGCCCACCTATTACATGTGTATGGAGGACTCCCGCCTAAGTGATTTTCTGCGTCCCAGATAAAAAAAAAATTGGCGTCCAAATATGCGTGATTAAGTGTTTTAGAGACCTCTGGAAGGTTCACAAACACCAGGCAAATTAATGCAGTTTTACAAACAAGACATAGCAGCGAAAGTGCTACTTAAGTGTGTACATTGGCTGAGTGTAAAAGACATCCCTTTTTTAAAATACAAATCTCTTCTTAATTTAATAAAGGACTTATAAGCAAAAGAAATTTATGCCATTGGCATTTTGAAGAATTCCATCGTTCAGTATGACTTGGCTACTACCTGTTCAGAGGTACTGGAGAGCCTATCAAAACAATGTTGAGAATAATCTTATACGTGACCTGCAAAATTCGTCATTTGTGACAGCAGATGACATAGCCAACAATAAACGCCTTGTCATATATGCTCAGATTATTTCTGATGATGTGAAACCATCAACAAGATTTTTTACAAATATAGAATGTTCAGATGCTTCTGGCAAAGGAATTGCCTTGTTGGCTTTAGTCACATTATATAACTATTACAGTTGTTGTGTATTTAAACAATATAATTATTTTTTAAAAACTATTTTATACTGATCATCGGCTTGAATAGAACTCATAGGTTTGGATTTTAACTCCCTGTTTTTTGCTTTGATGAGTCAAATGACTTACATGAAGCCATTTGTAGATAAAACACTGGATGAGGTATTTGACATAATACCTTTAAAAATCACATCTAGAAGATTCAATTTATCATATAAACGAAAGTTGTGTGAGCACATTAGTAGACCTTTAAGTCTTTTAGTTTCATATAAAACGTGTAATAACTGCATGATAAACTATGTCTTTTCACTTTTGAATATGTTCGCCAATCACATTAACATTGAGAATAAAAGCTCTATTACCTCCCAAATGTAGCCCTCCCAAAGACAGAATTCATCTTTCTGTCTATCATGTATAGACAAAGAGCAATAACTTGTACCCATTACCTCCCCTTGCTGCCTACAGGTGGCACCAGTTTAAGTTTTTGCTTGTGAAATGATAAGACATTGTTCACTTCACCTCCCAAAACCAAGTGGATATTTGTGCTATTTTCATTCTAACCATTGAGAACATTGTTATTTTCAGATGTATTTTGGATTATTCTAGAAGTGGTTTATATAATTTTGTAAAATTTTGACTTTATCTGACTTTTCTTCACCTATGTGGACTTAGTTTCTGCATTCTCTTACCACAGGCTTTACACATTGACATTGTATTTGAACATGTTGAAAATTGTGTTCCCCTACACTATTTATTTATCACCCCTGGTATGGTTGGTGTTTCTGATGTTTAACTATATATGATTTAATTAACATTGACCCAATTTAAAACACATTTCAACACAAGTGCTAATGTGCTTTGACCAACATGTTTGAAGGAGAAATGAATACAAGCTTTATAGGAATTGCAGAATTATGATTCTGAAGGTATTTATGATAGACAAATTTATGCATTTTTTCTCCTTCTTACTTTGTCACTTCAGAATCAACCAGGATGACAAAGTATGCTAATGCAAGCGTGCAAGCCAACGAAAATGTCATGACTCATGTCTTGCATATACAAAGAGTACATT
>JAECUM010048468.1:0-15360 GCA_016617855.1 Megalonaias nervosa
ACCGACGGAGTTGCTGAACAAAGATGCGGAAGAATTACTGGCTAAAGATAAAGACGACGACGATGTCGTTGAGTGTGACTCTGACCACGGTGACTATGTCACCAATGACTCTGTCACCAGTGACAACGAAACTAATAGTGTTGTGTCAGAATAATTCATTTCTGATCCTGATAAAATCACGGGGTAAAAAAAATTATTATTTGATATTTTTTTTGCTTGGTGTTTTCCGCCGTGATGTAATCACGGACTACGATGACGTTGATGACTCTCTACGATCGACGTTGATGACGAAGTTATTACGATGACGCTCTATGAGCGTACATACAGATTTATATTTAACAACTCTGACCTAAGATCGAACAAGTGGCCAGACTGGCAGTAGGTTTGAAATGTATCCGTGATAAAAGACGACTATGACTTCGCAGGTAAACAACATTGATTGGTTCTGATACAATCAAATAACCTGTTGGGACTTGAGGGGTAAATGAGTAGAGAATGTATCCTTGTTGGGCCTGGTTGGATTTTTCACCGGTGACTTTGTCACTGACTTCGTTACCGACTTGATAACTGCCGTCGATGACATCACATACTAGATTGACAGCGATCGTCGATGTGATGTTGACGATGTTCGGTAAAACATGACAGCCGCCTCAGTATGGATCGTTGTTGTATCGGATAATACCTGCTTTTGGGGTTATTTTTCTCCACGACTCAAGGATCGCGGAAAACATATCTGGGGTGTTAAATTCAATTTTTGGTATATTATCTTGAAATCCTTTTAAATCTTTTTTCTTTTTATCGGAACGTGTAATCAATTCATCAATGTCACAATTTTTCACAAATACTTTTTCAGCAAATTTAGCGTTTTCATCTACCATATATATCATATGTGTATAGTCAGATATTACTGCGTTTAGATGCTTAATTGAATCAATAATATTTTTTTTACGTCTTCGTTGTAATTTTTTGTTAAATCAATAATTAAATTTTTTACGTATTCATGAATTCTATTAAATTCATTTTTGATTGGGTCAAATACCACAAAAACTCCCAATAGACTAGTATATAAACCGAGGCCTCTTTTTCCTACCCGATAAACATCTGGTAATAAAAATATTTTTTGCTCGTCAACGATAAAATATTCATCAACGTCCCATGGATAATTTTTTCTGTATTCGGGTATCTTCATAAATTTTTGTTCTGTTGTCAAAAATTCATCTAGACGTGGTTGTGGCGGACCTTCATATGGAGGTTTAATATCTGTCCATCCTAACACTGATCTGATCGAACTTTGATATATATCCACGGCGTAATCTGGAGAATTTATTTCCACCGCCGAAGAAAGTGTTGGCTCGTGGACGGTAATGGCAATCTTTGATTCTTTTCCTGTGATAGATTTACTTCTGCGCTGGAATTCTTCATTGATCTGTTCTATTTGATAACTACCCGTTGGAATACTAACTACTTGCCAATCTGGTGTTCAGTCGGATTTATTTTTATTTGCAAATACTAATGAATTATTCGGTTGTAGTCCACCAAACGACGCTGACCTGATAGATGGCCAACTATAATAAACCCGTAATTGCGCTAATGCTATCTCGGAAGCTGGAATTGCGGTCGGAGAATTAATACTGAATTCAGAATTAGTTGAACTTGCTGATATCATTGTGGTTCTTACCGGAGCAGTATTAGTGACGATCTGTTGTAATAATTCCTGTGATCGCTGATCGAACGATGTCATTATTATACTATTATTGTTTTAAATCCTGTTCAGGAATTTTTTTCATCTATAACATCGTTGACGACGTTGTCGTCGAATACTTCATTGTAGATCTTTATTGCGATACTGAATTCTTCGTCGGATATTATTCCATCATTAAGCGACGAAGAAATCAATGATGATAATTTAGAATATGCGGTCGTTGCTGTGTGTAATTTCATCGTGTACTCGTTCAATTTTTCATTCGTGCACGTATTCATCTTTTTCGCGATAATGTTAAATATTCCAGCCATCGTGGTTGACGACGAAACAATGATTGTTACAACGATCTGCGCTGTCCTCGTCGCTAGCGATGCTAGCGTTGATAATACTACTCCGGTTCCAGCAACTAGCGTAGAAACCGAATAAACGACGATATCAACGATGACCTCACGTCTACGATATTTCTTTATTTTTGTTGTATAATTATCGATGATGGTTTTTAATTTATTCTGCCATGTCGTTACTTGATCGTATCTGTATCTGTTAACGTCTATCATTATACTGTATTCAGTACTTAATTGTTGTTGTCTAAGTCGTTGTCCTTTAGATAATGGGTGGTGTTTCAGCTACAAATTCTATGCACCACCAGTAAGACGCTGTGGTTAATTTTTTATCATCTGATACCATCATAAACGTTTCTTCGGTATCTTTATTTAACACTACAGATACAGTCCCAGAAAAATTATCGGTTGAATAACGCCATGAAAATGTAGTAAATATTATAAATTTTGCAGAGCTGAATAAGGACAACCTGTACACACCGGTTACTTCTGCGGTATGTTTAATAGTGTTATTTTGCGGTGTCCACGTTGATGATCCTGATGATACCGTGTACACGATATTGTTAACTCGTCCGTGAGGAATTTTAATCAGATTTTTTTTTTGAATGATATTAGGAATTCCACTGACAATATCGGTGATTTTCGTATTTATATCTTTGAGATTTATGTTAACGGTTGGTGGACTTCCAAAAAATTCATTAGTGGTTCTGTTTACGTTTCTGCGAAAATTCATAAACAATTGTACATGATTAAAAAATTCAGTTCTAAATGCGGTCATTCCATCATTGATCGTCGACAACGAAGTTGTCATCGGAATATTGTTATCGTCTACATATTTCTTCGTTGCAGCGTCGAGATTATCCGTCGGTTCTCCTACATTAATAATTTTATTGTTATTCATGTTAATGACACCGTTCATTATATCACCGGTTTTTAACACTCGTTCACTTATGCTATCTCGGATCGACGACGGAGTAACAACACTAGGAACAAGTTTGCCCTCTTTGTCATATACAGCAACAAGACCTTCTCGCGATAATTGATTACGAAAATTAATATCATTGATTGAAATATTACTTGTCTTCAATTTTCCTTCACGGTTTTGAAATACAACAAGTTCGTTTGGATCAACATCGGCAAGATTGAGTAATTCAGATAATTCATCATTGATCTGTTTTGTTACTTGCTTGAGTAAGTCTTCACCTGGTGTTTGTTGAGGTTTAGTGTCAGCTGATCTTCTGTAAATATCTACCATTATATGATTAGCGATTATTTCATGTATATTTGTGTACAGTTTTATGAGGTGGTTTCGTTGATCTTGATACAGCAACAAGTACTGCTAGTGCTTCACGGCCACATATCAGCGGGTCGGTTAATGTTTGTGTTGGTAGCGTTGAATACCAGATTGGAATATTTTGAAGTCTGTCGACGTATTTTAAAAATTCTTTTGGTGGTGCCAGTCCGTACGAATCGAAATAAATAATTCCACGCGGATCAATCGCGTACGCAACCCAGTGAGTGCCACGACCAGAGCTTTTATCAAGATTAATAATACCTGTTTCTGACAGATTTGGATTTTTCGGTAATTGATCACGCATAAAAACACCTCTGAAATTCTTTATATTTCATCGCGCAGCAGCATCGAGTAAATCAAAATTCGATAGTGGAACTATCGTCGGAAAAATCAGCGAGTCCCTGGAATTCTTAATCCTTTTCCCCAAACGTTGTTTGGTCGAGACCCTGGAAGTCTCAGACCCAATCCCGTTCTGGATTGACCTCGTCGTCGTCTTTTCTTTAATTCTTTTCCTGTTGCTTTCTTTAATGCCATTTCAGCAGCTGTCCCAACTGCACCTAACGCAGCAGCTTTTGCAAAAGCTGGAGCGGCTGCGGCTATTAATGCTGGAATAGCTGCGAGAAGCGGAAATATTCATCCGGTTATAATAGTATCCATGATTGCACCCACGGAAAGATTTAATCGTATTCCTTTATTGGCGTGCTTGGCTTCGTTGAATCTCTTGAATTGACGTTCGGTCAACGATAATTTATTTGCACCGCTCATTTGTTCTTGTTTTAATATTTTTGTTCTGCATCGTGATGATAACGGTGATTGTAACCGCTTAATTTGACCCGGGGTCAGACTGACACTAACATGATGATATGACATTTATGATATATATTTGATTTCTAAATACTGATTTAAATCAGCGCTTGCATATTCTCTACGGGAGCATCAACGACTCTCATGCGACCACCAACACCTTCAAGTAACATTGTTTTATCGCTGAGTATAACGGCGATTGCTCTGTAATTAGGAACATCTAAAACATTTCTGTTAACACGAGCTCGAAAATGTATGTCAACGACAGACTGTCTAAACAAATCCAAATCTCCAGTGAAAAATAATAAATCGGATATAGTGTTGTAAAATCTAGCTGTGATATTTGTAAACCAGTATCAATATTTTGATCACGTCCCATAAACGACATCAGACGATGATACGCACGTGCTACATGACTTAGCTCAAAATTCAACAAAATATCCTCTGATGGTTCTTGATGTCCGTTTATTCGCAGTGAAACTTCGGAAACACCGAGTTTGTCAAATATCATTATACTACGCGTTTGATCATTTACTCGTACAGTATTTTAAAGTGCAAAGAATATATGTCGCGGCGCAAAGATTCCCTGTTGTGATGCTATCTGCCATGTAAATAAACCATTAATTATGCTTTGAACAGCATCTGTGGTTGTTGTTAACCAAGACAACGTTGACTTGCCGCCGCTGCTCATGAAAGCGAGTAACCGATCTTCTTCGGATATCGCTGGAGTCATTACTGGCATCCATAATGAAAGTTTTGTCAGTATTACTTTACCAGCATCACTGGCGGGTCGCCATATTGCATCATCGTCGGTTGCTTTTCGTACGAATACAATTGTATGTTTGGCTCCAAAAATGAACTTTCGTACGTGTCTGCAGAATCCAAAAATATGTGATAGTGGAATCGCGCAAGAAAATCTTATTTCCACCCTGCAACATTGCTCGACGTGGTCTAAATCCTAAGTTAAAATCTGGATCGACATTAATAATCATACTTTGCACATCCGCGTCGGCATTTCTGGCAAAGTTCCTTGGTCGTCCTACTTCATACTGGTTGTATTCGGGATCATTAGAAGTATCCTTGGAAAACATCATTGATGGACCAGCTGATCTTGAATAATCGTCGCTGTATCTTGCAAGTTAAAGTATCGTCGTTGCAACGTCAACATCTTTTTGAATCGATTCAATATTTCTTCCGTCGATTATGTAAGTGGCGCAGTCGAACAACGCCATGATACCGTTATTAACAAAACCAATACTAACATTTTCTCCGTATTCGGTATTATCTGTTTTTAAAATTTCACCTTCTACTTCGAAAAATGCTTCAGCGGGTAAGAAATATCTACTTGTATCTTGAACTTGTAATTCAATTCATCCCCGTTGATTTGGCATTCGCGCATCGTAAGAATAATATTGATAATCACGCACAGAATCATCCTTGAGAACTGACGCATCTATGTCAAATGCGGGATCAGACACGCGTTTGAACATCCTTATGTTTGTTGTGTTTGTTTAATATGAACCCCATTCTGAGTAAGTAAATCTTGAATTTGTTTACTCTGAGAAAGTTTATGCCAGGGAATACCTTGACGAAATTTAACCCCACGTCGGGCAAGTAAATCTTGAAATTTTTTTACTTTGGAGAAGATTTGGAGGAATACCACTTTGAGAAAGCCCGCTTCCCGCTATCAGACTTGCTGCTACATTTTTTTCCTTTTCATCAGCTAACCCTACTAGTTTTTGATTTGCGGCTTGATTTATTATTTTACTAACACTTGCAGGCATCACTTCAGTGCTGGCCAGTTTCACTGGCTGAGGTCGGACCGCTTGCGGTCTGCGTATTAATCGTGCTAGTATACCCTTGATTGCAGAAAATGCTTTACTAGCAACGTCACCAGCAGCACTAATACGTTTTTCACGAATAACGTCAATAGCTTTCATGCCTAATTGCTTTGCAATAGGTATTATTTTTGGGGCAAATTTTGTAAATAAACTCTTAACAATATTACCGAATCCATTTCCGTAATATGTTTCATATACAGGTAATCTTGAATTTACCACCCTGACCATGGTTGGTCCACGTTGAGCAACATGTATGATCATCTATTATAATAATTATATCTAACTGTTTAATCACTATAATAATCATCGGTAATTTCATTAATGAGAGACCGATACACGTTAATATCCATGATGCCACCAGTAAATAATCGTTGACAAATGGATGAGATTTCGTTGAAAATTTCAGGAGAATTATTACCTGCTCGTTTTCCACCACCCAGAATTTCTAATCTATCTGCGTCAGCTACGACGTTGTTGGGGCAAGCAACGAGACCACTATGGGAAGTGATACCACTTCCAGTTTTACCTTTACCAAAAGATGAAAAATAACCAAAGAGACCTTGAGGTTGAGTTGGTTCACTAGGTGGAGCTGGTTCGCTAGGTTTTTTCTCCTTAGAAAATTTTATTAGTTTTATTACATTTTCTCTAAATTCAGCATAATCACCAAAGTCATCTACTTTTTCAATATTTCTAGAAACGAGATATATAGCAGTAATCCCATCATCAAATTTAAATTCTTCAACATACTCAGGTTTTAAATATTTAATAGATATTGTATATAATGGATTTTTGATAGTATCAATACTCCTGGGTTTCAAGTATTCACTTACTGATATTTCTGGTTGTTGTTGTTGTTCTTGTTGCTGTTGCATTTTCTGAAAAGCCAATGTCATATTTTTTATAGCTGTATTATAAGCAGTATATCTTTTGTCGTTAGCTCGAGCTTGATCAACTTTAAAACGTAAACGAAAAATCCATTTGTACCATTGCTCGCGACTTATATTACCATCAGCATACTCGGGTTTTAGAAATCTGTTTCGTTCATCATAAGATAAAATAGCAGTTTCAACTAATTTATCTATATTAAACTTTGCGATGCTCTCAATGAAAACATCATTAAATGTATCATATACTTTAATTCTAGCTTGGGCTTCTTCTGATTCTTGTTGAGTATCATCTTCAGCTTGATCTGTTTCTTGAGTTAACTGAACCGCAGCTATTTCGGCGGGAAGTTCTCGTAGAATTTGTTTAGTTGTTTTAGTTCGCTCCGCTATTTTTTTAGTTTGTTTTTCTGTTTCTTTTAATACTGGGACGATACCTTCAGTAGTTTTCGTGATAGGTTTAAATAATTGTTCAGCGGATTCTTGTGTTCGTTGACGCTGTTGTAATTGTTCTTTGACAGAATCACGGACAGGTAGATATTTCTTGATTGCTTCTAGTCGCTCTCGAGCTAGTCTAGCTGAGTGAGCTTCACCAATCATTATTGATATAACACAATGGTTTAATTACAGCAGCAGAGAGGGTGAGCTGACAAAAAAATGAGTGTGTGACGCAAACAAAACACGCCTAAAATTTGAAAAAAATACGTCAACGAACGAGTAACAAAAACGAACTAACCCGTCGATTTTTGTTGTTGAAATATGTATGTTAGCGGATTCGGTTTAGTGTTATTGACCTTATTTCAGCCCTTCGTAGGAACCTTTATTTTTGCTCACGGACCCTCGGAAAGTTGTAGGGTCCACCCTCTCTGCTACAGTATTGATTGATCATAGCTGTACATTTAAACCATACCTAATCAGAAACAAAATTCATGCTTTAAACAGTTTCTTATCTCTATCTTTAACTTGTATTTTGTGTGCTGTAGAGAAAAAGGACATTCAAGATAGGACGTAAATCAACTTACTTTTAAGAGAATGTACATATCCCTCACTGTAATACTTGAAACCTTTTGTCATCTGTTCCTTCCCTGAACTGCTGGAGACATCCGCGATGAAATTCTCAACGAATGCAAAAGAAATATCTGGCAAACAGCTCAGATCGTTACTCGATGTACAGTGGGACGCCATATTTTTTATCGATCGGCTTAGCTTAGCCTCGTTTTCGCGATACATTAATAATCATGAGGATCTCATTCAGAATGGTCTATATTTGCATTAATTTTCATTAAAAGGCTGAGAAGTTGCCACTGTCAGATAAAACAGATAGATAGATTAGAGATGGGCGATAGCTGTAGTCTAATATTACTGCTACTACTAAGTAATAATAATAATAATAATAATAATAATGATAATAATAGTAATAATAATAATAATAATAATAGATTTAAAAATAAAACTAAAATTAATACTAACATCAACAACAATAATAAAATAACATATTTTTAAATAATAATAATAATAATAATAATAATAATAATAATAATAATAATAATAATAATAAATAATAATAAATAATAATAATAATAGATTTGTAAATATTGTGTCTCGCGTGTGAAAATTTCAATATGTTCTGAGTCCGAAGCCTATTGGAAATGGTAGTATGAAATAACATAAGCATCTACCCCATTTCCTTGACAATCTTTCAGCTATTATAACCCAAAAACTGTTTGTTACATAATTTACTGAATATTAGTTCCTCAAATGACCGAATCCATAAAGGTCAATATTGCTTGATAATGTGTCATTTTGTTCGTTGTTAGGCGCGTCTAACAAAAGCACATATTTTGCCGTTGGATATGTCACTTAATGGCATTTAAACTGGAAAGGTCTTGGACACCTTTTTGATTCTGCATTTATACAAACAATGTGACGTTGCAATGTTGTCTTTATCTTTGGTGTATATGTCTTTCTGGGATGCCAACACAAACATGGCTACATATTATGCTGATGTGCCGATTAATCTTATACATGCAGGACTATATAATAGACATACACTATAGTCCGAATAAATCTGTCCTAAGGCTACAAAACGTACAGGGTCTATAAATATTAATGCCAGCAGTGTCCAGTTCAGGTGAGGTTATGCTTACTATGAAATGTTCTGATTTTGCTACCGAATTAGAAACTTAATAGCTGTCGGCCGTCTCTTTGAAGAAACACTGTTACATTGTTTATTACACTGTTGCATTGATCCATCCATATACTTATGAATTTGAGCTAGCTACTTTAAAAGATAACGAGAACGCTGACCACTCACGTGATCTTGGGTGGTTGATTTTAGCAACGCTTTTACCACATTAGCTTATTAGTGATTATATAACGCCGACTAAATGGGAGATGAGTGCCTTTGTAGAGGTCACCCTTGTGCAATCGAGACAGGCTGGTCTGGTCAGATATACTGAATAAATATGCTGAAGATTTTGGATAAGAAACCTTTATTTAAAATGTCAAATCATTTATTAATAGCAAGGATTCTTTATTTATGAAATGGAACATATTGTCAAAAATAAGACCGGTCCATAAAATGGTGAATACACTGTTACGTGTAGGCTGGTGCAAAAGTAACAAAAGAAAAGAGTGAAGTCAACAAGCTTTGTAAAATTTAACAAAATAATTTATTTCCCTAGAAAACAAGGTAAAAATATAAAATAGGACTTACGGTTTGTGAAAATAATCCAAAAATTAATCAGAGAATTGAAAAATATATGTCCTATCACTAAACAGTTCTAATTGAATCCAGGTTCGAATCTCGATGAAGTTCCAATATGGAAGGCGATGATGTCAGATGAGGCCGTTGTACTGATGGCAACAGTTCCTCGTTGAATCACAATGTATAATGTTCTGTTTGGAATTCCAGAATAAATTTCCACTGAATGTCTTTGTCCCAGAACTTTTATAAAGAAGAGCACTTGTGTTGTTTTCTAGAGAATATGAATTATTAAATCCCCAAAAATAGACGAACTTCAGAACAAACTGGCATCAACAATAAAAACCTCTGGAGCTCTCAAGGTTTCAAATACGATTGACTAAACTTCACTGAGGTGTGAGTATTAAACCCAACTAAATCGTCATTTCGACACTCGTGATGGATCACATGATCACTTAATCATCAAACCATGCAGTAAAGAAAATGACAATTTGCACGTACGCTACAATAGCCCTATCTAGGAATCAGATACCCATACACTGGAAATAAATTAACAAAAGAGAGGCTGTTTACAACTCAGCTAGAACGTGGGCAGAACATGACCTTGGTAATAGCCAATCATTTTCGCTTAGTGTTTACAAAACGTCTCAACCAAGGTGAGTTAAAAATATTGATAATGTAATACCTTTTACATTCAAATCAGGTCAAAACAGAGAAGTGGGGTTTCGAAAATAGTCCAATCCAGTGAAAATTATCATTATAATAAAATGTAATGAAGCAAAAATAAAATTTAAAAAAAAATTAAAACTAATACACAAGTAATTAAATTACATATACGTAGCAACACCTAATGTGACACAATGGTTTCCATCCACGTTTTACATTTAGCAAACCTAAGAACTTCATTTACTTTTCATGAATAATTTTTCCAGATTAGTCATGCATTCACATTTGTTTGTATTTTGTTTGTAAGTAATGAAAAGACTGAACGACTTTACTGATCCCGTACTGGTGTTTCCTTTTTATTCTTTCTTCCGGTTTTTACTTGCTTTATTAAGAGGCAAAAAATACATGTTGGTCTTTTCCGTAAGACCTGCCACGGTCTTGTCAGTAAGACCTGCCAGCGTATTTTCTAAGATCAGCATTTCTTATGTGCAACTTGATGTAAAGCATTTTCCTGAATCAGGAGTATAAAGGGTTATGACTCAGCTGATATCAATATCCTGCTTCGGCGTTTTGGGGAAAGGTACGTAGCTCATCTCGTCGGTATGATGTAGCCAATAATGTGTTTAAATTGATGTTAAAGCAAACAATACAACCAATCTCTCTCTCTCTCTCTCTCTCTCTCTCTCTCTCTCTCTCTCTCTCTCTCTCTCTCTCTCTCTCCAACACTGCTATGATATCTTCCTAAATGTTTACGCTGGTAGTGTTTAATTATTTTTCTTTGAAACTCCCGAAATCATTCAGCAACCCATTTGTCGCCTGAAAGGGGTTACGTGTTTATCAGATGTTTTTAGCGTCCAGAGAAATCGATCGAATTGTATTTGAGGTAAGATAATAATTTGTAATGCATATGTGCAATTTTATTTGTTCCTCAAGCATTCTGAGCTCCAGATAGGATAGTTTCTATATTCTTTCAAGTTTGTTAATTTATATTTAAAATCTTATGACCTAAGCATATTAAAAATGGTAGGTATTTCAATCTATCGATCAAACATTAACTGTAAACAGTTAACTACTCATCTATTCCTCGAAAGATATTTGACTGGAAAATAGGTCTGATGCACCCTGCTACATGTCATACTACTCAACTAACGTAGGTACCAGTTCCTTTTGTGATGTGCCTCATATTACATAGGGGAAGGAATAGTGCGTTTGTATCATCCATTTCAAAGTGGGGGGTTTGATAGTTATTCTTGCTTTATATGCCTCTCTGTTGATATCTCAATGAAAATGGCACTATAAAGCCAAGAGTGTACTGATGTGTCCTAAAACCTTATGGATAGATTTAATGATTCACGTTCTTGAAATATGCAATATATAAAAAGTAGAAAACCCCACCAAAAATATACTTGAAACTCAAAGATAATGGTTCTAGAAAGAAAAGAAGACATTTAAGGAAAGTAAACAATTGTGTTACAAAATTTTGCATGGCAATAGTAATTTCTGATTAAACATCAAATATTTGTTCCCCAGTAATTGTAACTTAATCATTGATTTATGTATGCAGATATAGGTTTAGAGCAACGATAATAAAGAATTTAATCTTCATGCAATTTAGTGCTTATATGATGAGTAAGACGTTAATGATTATTCTCCGCACCAATCGCCAAAACAGAGGCAAAAGTCTGAGATGATCTGAACCGTGCATATGTCACACACATTATTATTTTGTGTATCTTCTCACACAGGTTTGATGCGTGCGGTTGTTTCTGCTTATGGTGAAACTTTCCCACACCGAACGTGTGTTACTAATGTCAAATACGGTTTTAATGGTTTTTAGTTTTCCCTGCTATACTTGATTGTCAATTGTTTCGAACGATCTTCAAAGTTATACGATAATGTATGAAGCGCCCCGGTGGCTCATATAATAGGGAAAGGGACTCGTAATCCAAGGATTGTGGGTTCATTGCAAGCCCAGGTTATGCCGGTTTAGCTGCCTTGATTGTCCTTGAGACATGCCCATAGTTTCCATTTTCTCGGTATGACACTGATACTACTAAGTTGAAACTGCCCTTAAAAATCAAAGAACAAAAACCACATATTATTGAACCGTTGAGAACGGTGAGTCCAGTGATTTCCAATCCCTAAAACACGTGTTCAGTCTTGAGACAATACAGTAATCGGCGTCTTAATGTTTAAATGTAGTTCTCAAGCTGGCTTTCTTCTAGACAAAATTTTGAATAATCCATGTTTTAAACTAGTGGATCATTCGCCGGGTATAGCTCTACCTATGAGACCTCATCCAGCGTTAACATTCTGAAATATATATGCATGCCAGTGGCAAATATAAATCGCTGGCATTAAAGTATAAAATTATTGTTCATTAGTGTAGGTGTGCATATTGATATCTGGAGAAAGGTATACGCTCTGTTTTATTCAACTGGTGAAAGAAATAGTATTCGGTTGCTGTAGTCCATTACAAATATAAACACTAATATCGTTGACATCACACGCAACTAAACAATAATAGTAGTAAAATATATTTAAATTAATAAATAAATAAAACTTTGATAATTCATCAAACTATTTCAAAAGAAACTCAAACAATTTGAATGCTCCCATCATGGCCTTTCATATAATAAAATCCTTGAGACGTAAAACTAACAAAATTTAAACAAAATTATTACTAATAGATCGAGCTATTCATTTAAGAGAAATTTAAAAGCGAACGCATTCTATAGTAAGAGTCAAGACAAACGAAAACTAAAACAAATGAAGGATAATTAGGATATTTCAGTCATTTGCTTCTGTTAAAGCGGAGATGAGCTTGATTTTTAGAATTTGAAAAGGTCCACTAAAAAGGAGATCAAACTGAATACGGAGGATGACAACATATAACAAGAACTAAACATATAATGAACCGAGATGAAACAGATGATATCAAAAGGCATTTATTTGACATTAGGCATTACCACATTAGGCAGAAAAGAATCAGAGTACCTGCTAGATCATTGGAAGAATTAAATATGTATGATTGCAAAAACAAGAAAAGCTCGTGGAACGTAGCAATTGCGTATGCCTTTTTTTATATTTATGCTATCCGGTTCATTTTAAATAACCTGTCCCCCTAGTCCTAATAGGCCATCAAACTTCCGTTTCCATTTTCCATCACTTGTATGATACTGTTTGATAACAATAGAACCGACTGGAACCACTGAGAAAGATTTTTTAGAATTCTGTAAATGGGTATGTAATATTTAAATAGGTGTGGAGGACGAAAGAGGTATCAAAAGATAAATCATTAAATCACTCTGAACAGATGGCATAAAATGCTAATAGCTTCAAGCGATTATCTTAGCAACTGCAGAGATGGAATATATAATTTGTAAAAATATAAATGGAAAGAAAACTATTTGTAAAGGTGTGTATGATTTGTTTCTAATATACATAAAACTTAACAGAACACAACAGACTGCTTAACATTGCACAGCAGCTGAATACAGATGGAACCGGGAAAAGTAGTAATATATATGTGAGAGATCTCCAATATAAAACGGTTCAAGCATGGTCCTGCCGCAAAAATAGTACAATCTGAAACAAGCATTTGACGATGTAAAAGAAAAAGATTAAACGTCCTCTAATCCCATATTATTTAACGAGCCAGCTTACACATTGTAGCCATACACTAGAATGTGATAACACAGTGAGTTAGAAAAGCGGGTTAAACAGCCTTCTGAAGCAATCGGTGTAAATTAAGATAAAAATTCTCATAACATTGTGCACATTTATTCCAAATGTACAATTCTTGTTTGAGAAAGATAATATTTCACCCTTGTTTGAACGTTTATTAGAGCCCAATATAATTTCAATGTCTTATTAGCATAACTAGTTATGCAAATCTAAACTGTCACATTTACAACATGTTTCGGAGACGTGATATAATTATTGCACGCATTAACATAAATGTTGTTACTTTCATTATGGTGAGATAACATATACTTGTTTGTAAGTTTGGAGAGGATAAAAAGGTAAAACAAGCTAGTTGTGTTTTAATTAACATCATTTTTGAGACATGACAAAATCAAAGACTGTGCAATTGATTTGTTGATAAAGTCTAATACAATTGGCGAGCCGTATATATTTCTTATTGTACTAAATGGATAGAAAAGAGCGACATTTCAGATACATTTATTACAATCTTGAAAGTGTAGTTGTTCATACAGATCTCAACAATTTTAGGAATACATTAAATGGGACATTAAGGAATGAAACTACGTTGGATCGAAAAACTGGTTAACTGAATTTTCTGCATATACATTTTGACAACCAAGCTGGAAGACCATTTCAAGCAGAAGTATATATACATATATAAATATATAAGAAACGTCGATGACCAATGACAGGCAGACATAGTTGTCACGTATGTGCACAAAATACAACGATGGGTTTAGTAGTTTGACAGTGATCGGTTTCCTCTTGGCATGAGGAAGTAAGAACGTGAAAGGTAGAAGAAATGCCAAAAAAGAGATAACCTCGAAATTGTGCAATTCGTAAAAGGTAGGATTTTTAAAAAAAAAACTAATTGTTATGAATATATTGGAAATTTAGAACATCGTGAACTTTTCAAATCACTTTTACCAAAGGCATATCCAGTGTAAAGGCTAAACATAACACTGGATCTATAATGTGGAAGTTGACTCACATGAAGATAAAAATGGGTTAACGTTTGGCCAAAAACTAACCTATGGCTATAATAACGCTCTTTACAGAGTGAATATACATTACACTGTTGCAAGTAGGCCAGGAGGAAAGACAGGAATTAACTACCATGTACAAACAGTATGTTTGGTGCAAGCGTAAGTATTGCTATATGTAAAGTTTTAGAAAGCATCTCCAAGCTTTTGCTTTATTTTTGCAGTCCAAGCGTAGTCACATATCTAACACTGCGAAAATGTATTTGTATTCATCGTGTTATATTTGATATGTACTTTTTCTACCTCAACAATATATTATTTCTGCTGACCCTCAACTAAACTGATTCATACATTTCTGTAGCTAAATAGTTTATACGCATAGTATATCAGTGCTTAGGTAGATCATTCAAATAACCTTTTTTTTTTTTTCAATTCA
>JAECUM010048469.1:0-10938 GCA_016617855.1 Megalonaias nervosa
TTTGTGTTTGTTGATTTTCTCGGTTTTTCTTTGCTGTTGTTGCCATGGGTATTTCCTCACGCACTTCTCTGTTTGTTATTGTCTTTTCTGCGATTGACTCTACTTGTTTGTGCATTTGCTGGTTTCGATTTGATTGTCGTCGATTCTCCTGCTGTATCATGGGGCTTGGTTGTTGTTTTTTCTGTAGTATTTCAGTCCTCGCCGATCTCATTCCTGATTCGGTTCTTTGTGTTCTGTCATTTAATTGTTGTTCTTGTTGTTGCTGGTGTTGTTCCAGTACTTGCATACTCATATCTGCTTGGCCCTTTGCTTCTGGATTCTCCAAGCTTCTGGGACATTTATGTGGTATATGTCCTGTTTGTCCACATCTGTTGCATATTCTGTGATGTATGCAGCCTTTATACCAGGTTTTAGTTAAAAATCCAAATAGGTAGAAGGCTCTTTTTACTTCCCTCAATTTACTCTTTTCAATTTCAAAGATTCGATTTCCATTGTAGATTGATGTTAATGGAATAGTGTCTAATCTGGAAGATATGACTTTTATGTTAAATTTTTCTCCAAACTTCTCTTTCGTAGCCTGCAGAGGTATTTCAAGAGGAATGTCTGTCAGATGTAATTCTCCAATTTGTTTCTTGATTTTCTTCAAAATTGGTGTTGGTTCTTTAACAATGACTGGTTGACCTTTTATCATCATTTCACCATATGGCAGAATTGGTTGCTTGCTCCTTGGTCTCAGAATATATCCCTTGTATCCTTCTCGGTTTATGGAGTATGTTTTTTTGATATATTCCGGGTCTAAAACCTTGAGTTTTACCATGATGTCTGCTGTTTTTGGTATTTTATTCCTTGGTATTTGTGACATATCCAAAAATTGCGTCCCTTCTTGGTACATACATTCTAAAAATGAACCTTCAGTATTGTCTATTCTTCTTATCTTGAAGAAATTATCCAGTTTCCATGAAACAATCTTGTTGGCTTTGTGAACAGCCATTTTCTCTCGTGCACTTTGCTCCATTGTAATCACTGAACCTCTCACTGTAATGCTCCTTTTTTTAAAAATGATTTGTCTCTTTACCCTTTGTCAGTAATAGTAGCATTTTTAAATCTATGACTCTATATATCCCATTCGAAATGGTAGTATCTCATTCTTTCACTTCCAAGTCTGCTTGGTCCTGGCCATTTTGAGATTTATTTAGCAATGACTTGACTTGTCAAACAGGAGTTTAAGAATCTGATTGGTTACTTCTGGCCATGTTTTTATTTTCCAAAATTATTCCTAGGGGATCGTATCGTGTGATTCTCGCGCAGTAATTGACAATGTTGTGGGCGCAGTAATTGACAATGTTGTGGTCGTCCGTGGGCGACCAGTTTCAATTGATTATGGGCTCTCGCCGGAAGTTGAGATGCGTGCAAGCAGTACCTTAAATGTCTCGTATATTGTTTAAGAAAAGAACAACTAATGTCCATTTTTTGTTATTAAGCTAGTAAGATTTTACCTCTGTAAGGATTAAACACAGATAATTATGGTAATGACGATGCAGATTAGTAGGTGCTTTCTAGACGGAATCATTGAATAATAAACAGTATTCATTTCGAGGACTCATTTTTATAAAATGTGCCGGAAACTATTGATAACTGTCATTTCTTTACCGAGAATGCTTAAAAAAACGAACAGTTTTTTCTCGTCTGGACTGTTTTACAGACAAGTCGTGACAAGATGCAATAACATAAATACATTCAAGTCTGACATCGTTACTCCGAGATTTATTTCGTTGGATGTTACTGAATATCCAAAAGGAGTTTTGAATTTTCACCCACGTTGAAGAGTTTTGTGCATAAGGAGCCAGACAAAGGTACATTTGATAAGGAACACTTGTACGGAAAATTTTACCAGGGGTCAGTTTAGCGTAAGTTTCATAAGAGGCCAGTTTATGTAAGATTTCAGTGACTAATCAGTCTCAACGGTTGATGCTCTCACGGGGCTTTGAACTATTTTTTGTTTTAATAAGAAAATGAAAATGAAAACAAGATTTCCTTTACAAACATATCTAATAAGACCGGTAGGCGGCAAATTATCTAGGTAGGTGGAGGTGCAATGTAAAGTTTCTTCATTTTGGTATAAGTTATTCCAGATATTTTTTTCCAAATCCTAACCTGCAGAAAAGAATAAATGCTAATCATCCGTCCGCTATTTGTAGCTGACTGTACAAACTAATCCAAAACAAATTGCAAATCCTAAGGAAATTCAGTGTGACACCATTTTAATTGCAAGATCGCGTATCCCATGCTGTGGAATAGTTTCCCTTGGCTATTGAGACATGACGAAGTTCACAACAATACACCTAAACAAAGAAAAGTTTTCATTTTATGTTCACTAATAAATATTTAGAGGTGTAAGTAAAGAAAGACTGCACTGTTTATAATTGTTGTTATAAAAAATCTAGAATTTAAATGCTAAGGGCCTATCTCGCAGCATAGGAATGATAACCTGTGTGTGTGTGTGTGTGTGTGTGTGTATATATATATATATATATATATATATATATATATATATATATATATATATATATACAAGCTCTTTTAAGGTAATGTTTATTTGGTATAGGCAGATGTAACTACAGAATAGCAAAATATAATAAAACAGCCATTCGTGTATATCCTTCATTTAAAACACATATTTGTCATTTGGTTGCAAAAATGAACGCATAATTCCATCTACTCTTTCTTGGTAATTCTTGACCTTTAAGTTGACAATCCCCTTTCTTGTCAGATGTACAAGTTTTGTTTACTCCTTAAATTATGTACATAACTTCTTCAAGACAAATGTCTTTTGGATTTAGATTTTGAATGGAATTTCATCATTTGTTCTACATTTGTTTTCGTTTTTCCTGGTGTAGATCATAGTGCCTCATTCCCAATTTTTGTACTTATTCCGTACATACGTACTTTACTAATATATGGTGCAGAACATTATTTTCATTTATAGACATCTACCTCCCACTACGCACTCTTTGTAAAGATCGTGTCACACTCATTAGTTAAATAATGCCTAAAGAATTCTTTTAAGGCAGAAAGTAAACATATTCATTGTAAATAGTATACACATGTCAGTATCTTTTCATAATACATACTAATGCATGCACAATGTATTCATTCATGCTACTAAACTTTGTATTTGTAATTTCTGCGTAATAGTAATTGGTGCTAGTTACATACCAACAGGCTGCCTTGTACTCGCATTACATACAAACAGGCTGCCTTGTATGCATGTTAGATAAAAACAGGCTGCCATGTACACGCATTCGATACAAACAGGCTGCCTTTTATTCGCATTAGATATTAACATCACTGTTACTTGATATATATTTATGCAGCATTTAGTATGTTTTAAGTAGACGATGTATGTGAAATTAGCTGTTCAAAAGACAGTGTTACCATGCTATAACAGTTTTTTATCACATAGTCGGTACACTTTGCCTATAGTGTGTGCAGTTTAATATTTGTGATATTATACATGTGAACATATCACTTTATGTGATTCTGATTGTCCAAATAAGCCCATGAAATGATTGGGGAATATTTTCTTTACTGATTGGCTGCGATCGTGGGAAAACTTTTCTAACCCCGCCTTCTGGAATGTTTTGTTTTCAATGAACATTTTAGCGGCCATTTTTCAACTCGACTCGCGGAAGGAAATTGAGTTAACATTTTCTCGGCTGTCTGAAAATGGGCAATTTACCCCCACTGGGGTTTGTTATGTCATGTATAACAATATCATCATAAGAAAAATGGCGTAAATTTCCAAGAGAAGAACAACAAGAAGAAGTAAAACTAAGGGTATTGCTCATTTGATAGCGGGTGGCGGGGTGGGGGGAGGGGGCGGTATATCTGTAACATAGAAATAGAATCCATCCTATATACAAGTGTGATTTAAATGTTAACTTACAGAAGTAAATAAACTCACCTCTGTTCACAGTCGAATGTGGACATCAACCTGTCTCCCAACTGACAGAGCCTTATGCAACCACAGCATATTTACGCAGTAGATATGTGATGCAAATCACACTCAAAAAGATATTTGTTTACGTTTTCTGTACAGTCTATTGTTCCAAATTAAATACTTCAAATATCCGGTCACAAATACATTACAGTAAATATGGGAATTTCTGCATCCAGTAATCCTATTTCACATGAAAATCGCAACAATATAATGTTTAGGTGTGAAAGTGACATTTTAGAGTAAACGTGTGTACCGTATCAAACAATGTGACATCACATTTCATTGATTATTCTGTTTTGAAAAATGATTTTGTCGTTATAAAATGTTCTGCTTATTCGGAAGGACTCTTGTTCTTTGATTTTATAGTTTGTAAAAAAGTGCAATCTAGTTTTACTGGTTCAACTTTGTTTGAGAATATATTTTATGTACAACAAATGAAAGGTGCACCGTCTGTCAGAATGAACGAAATTATTCATTCTTCTTTCTATCTAAATAATTTCCACTGAAATAAAAACTATGTGATATAAAGAATCTCAAATAGATAATGATTTAATATTAAATTTACGAAACTCGTCAAGGCTCGCAAAGCTGGGCATTATTCAACTCGCTTCATAAATTCAATATTAAATCATTATCCATTTGAAATCCTCTGTATAAGCTGCGTTTCGTTTTGATATCACATTTTTCATAGCGTATTGCTGGTATTCCATTTATAATCTTTTAGAAATACCCAATGAATGGAATCCAGTCCACTGTTACATAATTTATTTAGAAGCTACACGTATTTTCGTCTGTTTCATTCCAGTACAAAATGAATCATTTCCACTTTTCATCACCTTATCTTCTACAAATCACTTTTCTTTTTTGCTGTGTTCAGAACCATGGCGAAGAATGATCTATTACATTTAAATTTATTTAATTCTAAAACTTCTTTCCTCCAGTTTATTCAATATCGTGAATAAGGATTTCTTCATAGTGAAATACAGCCCCTTTCACTGCTGAATATTTGTATTTTAATTTTAAAAAGTGTTTTTGATGGTTTTCGACTCTTGTTTGTCTCACCGCTGTTTAAAAGTAATTATTTCTTCTTGCTTGTTTGATGAGCATTTTCTTGCATTATAAAGAACATTTTCTCTAAAGAAAATCGAATATTTGCATAAAGTGTTTGATACGTTGTTTGCATGATCCATGGAATTGCTGAACCGGTACTGAACAATTAAATTATGAAACATGAATGTACCTGGAGACACAGGGGCAGTGAAAATGTTTACTGACTCCTGGTTTTCAGTACAAACTATTAAAAAACAATGAGCATACCGACTTTGAAGTTAAGCTCTAATTTCATCACATTAGTAAACATTATTGAACAAGTATATATTCATATTTGTCTTTACCGTTGTTCCATTTGTATGTTTTCAGCCCAAAATCGCACTTTTCTTATTTAAAAGAACAAAGAGATAAACCTTTCATTGATAGATAAAGGCCTGAAAGCTCTTGCACGGAGATAACTGTGCATTTTAATTATGCCACAAACACATGTAAAATAAAACATGATAAAGTTTTCAAGAGTAATATGTCATTCTATGTCAATATCGTCTTAATAATTTTCTCTTGTCTACAGTTTTGTTTTCATCTTTTTAGAGTCTCTTTCCTTCTCTCTCGATCGATTAATCAATTGAGAGAGAGAGAGAGAGAGAGAGAGAGAGAGAGAGAGATCTTGAACCTTGACCTGTAATAATAAACGACATCTGGTTCGAATATAGTGAGATGCATTTATGTGATGCTTTGGCCGAATCCCAACTCATTTTAGTGGGTCGAAATTTGATAACATTTTAACGCTTTTTGGAGTATTTTTGGACTGTCTTTTTGATGTTTTTAATGCTTAGTTTGCTCAGACACAGCATCAGATTATAGAGGCAACCCGACAGCTTGTTGTTTATTCATGGCCTTGAGACTTAAATATTTTCTAGATTATTTGATTTATTGTGTGTATCTCTTCCAGTTTCACAAGGATTAGCGTCACAAATACTGACAATCTGAAATTAATTTGATAATAAGTCCGTCCTGTCTCATTCAACGAGAGAGAAAATGATAAATATGCATATTCATTCACACATTGTCACGTGAGCATTTGTAAATATAATGCAAAAGAATTTTTTTTAATTGGTGCTACGTGGAAGATTCAGTTTCACGCGGTTGCTTAATGGTTGATTCACAAGATTAAACTTTCTCCATCCCACAAGTATATGTTTTGGAATCCTTTTGTTAAATAAATGTGCACGTTTTGGAAATTAAAGACATTTAATGTATGAACATCTTAAAGTTACCAAGAATGATATTAATTCGTTTAATGATTAAAACTGCTTCTGAAGACATTTACATATATATGTCTATATTCCCGTGACTTAGTTTGGCACGACACTTGTAGTCTGGATATTTACTGCACTCGAAATGTGATGTTATTATTGTATAAATTGCTTCCTTGCTCACAGAAATATGCAGACAATTTTTGACATCATTAAATGGACTCGTTGCCGAACACGAAATGCGGTTACTTATAAAGATTAACTACTCTCAATTCACAGTGAATCTTGTAGAGGAACTTCAAAGATCTTCACCGAGCTCTGTTGCGTGTGCTCGCTTGAGAGACAGAGGTAGACAGACAGACAGAAAGATGTGTGGGGTGATTCATAATTATATGTTCCCATAGAAAGGAGTATTAAAAATAATTTTCCTATTATGTTGAAAGAACGTGAAGAATTTGAGCGTTCTGTGTGCGTATAAATCGTTTAAGCGTACATCCACCCGTCTGCACATAGTCCCAATATCCTACTAAACTGTTTGTTGAAAATTCACTAAACTATGTACTTATGTTGCTCCTGTGAAGAGGGTGTTGTCATTATTAGCTCTCGCCCATAATATGTTTCTCTTGCTATGAGCTTGCTACCATGGAAATTGAATGAAAATAATCCTTTTTATTGTGACCTGATAGAATCTTAGTGTATGTACTTTCTTCAACGACTGTGATGGGCTTTTGGGAAAGGTTTCAGCATACAAACTATTCACACCTTTATCATTCCGTTTTGTCTGTCAGCAAAAACTTTGTTTTATGTGTATGGTTCATCTTTCCTAGAGAAAACAAATTCTCAATTTCCGAGCAGAACTTAAGTATTCAATTCCGACATGATGCTTTTTGTTCTTGAGATAAAATCTTTAATTTTATTATCGGTAAGCCTTGACTTCTGATGTTTTCAGTTTATGCTTCAAGTAAGATTTAGCGACCTAACTGGTTTGTTAAGCTGATCATATCAAACACTATCATTGGCGTGCCTTTGCTTTGGAGGCAGAATTAATACTGAAAATAGCAAATACACGGATTTGAATTTAATGTAATTATTCATACAGAATAAGCCGAGCGGACGACATTATCTATTGTCTAAATCTGTTATTTGCAACATAGCAGTTCTCTTTCAGCATCCATTTGTCTCCATATTATATTCTTGATTTTCTTTAAATATTTTATCTCCTGAATTCAAGTTACAGATACCAGTGTTTTTGTTTTTTTATTGCCCTTATTTGTCTTCTCTGAGTAACCCTGTTGTTGTTGTTTGTCCTTCGAGTTCGAAGATGACCATGACCTCACTATCTGGCTTGGTCTGTGAGCATCTGAGTGGTAAATCGGGCCATTTTGTGCTCTGAACTGTCTCTGGCATGATGGACAGGACATATCGCTTAGGGTTGCTTGATCAATAGAAGACGTGCTGCAGTTCTGAAATGTACGCTCTTCTGCACTGCCCTTCAAATTCTTCTCAGTTTAAAGTCTATACCACCAGTGTGACCGATACTGTTCCAGGTGGAGTGATTATGTGCGAGAACATCTAAAGAATCATGGTCAGAGTTGAAAAGTTTCATAAAACAATCGCTTTCACTGCTTCCTTCAGCTCGCCTTAGAAGAACTTTTTGGTCGCATTTCTGACATCTTGGTGACGTGCCATGCCAACTTCATCTGTGCGTAGTGGGATGATGTACGAGCACAAATGGTTCAGCTTCTTGGTATGACGTTTGTACACCGTCCAGGTTTCGCATTCATACAGCTGAATCCGATACACAATGGCCTTGTATACCTTCAGTTTTGTTTGAAGACCGATTCCACTGCTTTCCCACACATTTGTGCGTTATCTGCCAAATGCCACACTTACATTAGTAATTCTGGCGTTGGGTTCATCATCGATGTGACCTGCACGTCAAAAGATTGACTAGACAGGTGCATTTGTCCACTGCCATGAGGGTTTGGTCATTTATTTGCGATGGTTGGCTCTATATAAGGCTTTTCTGGTTGCGGTTAGTGTATCAACTGTTTTCATGACACTGATCGTGAGATCGACATTGTCACAAGCTGAAGAGAAATGGCCCATACCCTGTTGCATGTCAGACTCAGATTTAGTATTCACGGAACAGTCGTCAGCAAAACAGGAAACCACAAACAGTTACTTCCTGTGACATAGTCTTTGCCTGTAGTCTTGCCATCACCCCGGAATTGATGTTAATCCCAGTGTCATAGTAACGAAAGACATCAGTAAGCAAGGCAGAGAATATAATTCTGAAGAGGGCTGGGGTAAACTCACAGCTTTGCTTGACTCCATTGGTGGTTAAGAATGGTCCAGATGACTCACAGTCATCCAAGACATGAGTGAGCATATCATCATGGAATTGCCGAACCACTACGATAAATTTCTCTGAGCAACAAAATTTGTCATGATATTCCAGAGACCCCACGACTGACTGTGTCAAAGGCTTTTGTCAGAACTATGAATGTGATGTACAGGTTGGAATTCTCTTCCTGGCACTTGTCCTGGAGTTGACTAAATACAAATACCATGTCTGTGATCCATTGCCCTTTTCTGACGTCACGGTGACTATACGGCAGGAGCCCGTGGTTAATGTGATGCACAAGGCGATTCAGCGGAATTCTGGCGAGGATTTTACGGATTATTGACTGCAAGATGATGACCCGATGGTTGTCGTAGTATTGTCTGTTGCCTTCCCGCTTGTGCGCCGTAAGAACTGATGCATCATCCTGTTCCTGGTGCATAGTTCCTGAGTCAACATTGACTGAAAGAGTTCAGTCAGTTTCTGTGTCATGTGCGTGCCTCCAGCGTTTTAGACTTCTGCTTGTAAAGGTGATTTGCCATTTGACAGCAGGTCAGTTGCTTTCTTAGTAATGAGTCAGCGCAGGAGGATCAGCAAGTGACGTGTTGATTTCCATATGTGACAGTCGATCAATTGCCTCATCGCTGATAGACCATTGTTGTTAATTGAGAATGTTGCTTAAGTGTTGTGTCCATTTTTGTAGAATATTTTTGTCAGTGAGCAGTGTAGCTCTCAGGATTGGAGATTATTTTCTTCATGTGATTCCTGTCTGCTTAGGACTGAATTTCATCTGTTCGGTTCCTCAGCAATGAGTCTTGCAACTCTTTGAGTTTGCATTGGACAGTGCTCTTGATGTTGTTGACAGCTGCCTTCTTTGATGATGAAGTTCTGTCTTTTAAACAAGCCTTTTGTAGTTGATGTTTTTTATTCGTTAGTCTCTGTAAGCCAGCGTTGTTCTCGTTAAACCAATCTTGATATTTACGTTTGGTGAGACCGAACGTTTTGAATGCAGTTGAGTACACAAAGTTTCTAAAGTGTGCACGGTTTTCGTCAACCCATGTCTTTAACGATTACACTGTATTTACAATCAGTTCTGATCTGTTGGCACCGTATACACTGGCAGATACGATCTACTGTTTGGAGTGAGATAAGGAATATAAATTGAAATATACGGTAATCGTTACCTCACGAGAAAAGCCTACGTTATGCTAACCGTAATATGGCTACTGTCTCTGCCTCTTAAGACTTTACGTTTGGCAGTCACAAAACTTTGTTAAATTATCATCCATTTGCTTTTATTCTCATATGAATGAACACGATCGTCGACGTTTTTAGAAAATAAGTATACTTAGTTTCTCGTGATTTTACTTTAACCCAACCTTAGGTTTTGCATTTTCAGTGGCCCAAGGGACTAAACAAATGGTTACATGTAATCGGAAACCCGGATAAAAGAGTAAGAAACGATTCTGACTTTTTAACTTAGATTTGGCTCAGACTTCTAGCATCTGATTAAACTTAAGCCAATCAGGCTTGAGAACTTTCGAGCTGATTCCTAGTTTGCTATGATAATTATTTGTATTCGTGGGGTTACGAAACTATAGCAGAGGAGCAGGAAAAAATACCAGGTCACGATTGTGTAAAGTCACATATAATGAACGGGCAGCTAAAGCTATGTTCGTCCGTAAGCAATTTCGTTTACATAGAATATATCTCATACCGTTGGTTGTTTCAGACAAATATGCTACATGTGTTAAACACGAGTTGCCTTAGAATTTTTCCCCACGAAATAGTTTTATGTTACCATAAAAACAAAGTGTAGCATAAGTAGTATATAAACTACGATATGCAGAAGTAGTTTAAAGTCTGAGAGTACTGGAACATTGGGAAATTCAATTCTGTCTTTACATAAGCTGAGGTACGTAGAAGTATGGGTAGGTCTTCTGGATATGACCTTTCTAAATAACTCTTATATCACTATGTCCCTCAGGTTTTCTGGTCTTTGGCTTTGCACGAAAATCACAAGACAACATGGTAAAATGTGGTACAAAATGTCATGTCACACGTGCAGAAAATTCCTTACATATGAAATTATAACGGGTTACGAGTAAAGAATGTAATTATTAATACCATTTAATTACCTGAAATTAAGTTTTAAGTTTGAAACTTTTCCAGTTGATTTTGGAATAGTTGTACATTGGAAAATCGTATTTTAGCTCATTTCCCCCCATAATTGCTGTCAGGCAAGGCAGTATTTGTATATCTGAACCACATTAACACGCATCTCTCAA
>JAECUM010048470.1:0-24363 GCA_016617855.1 Megalonaias nervosa
AAAAAAAACACAAACGCCGATAATTCTGTGCTTTTATATAGTTTTAGTATTTGATATTTTATAGACGTCGTTTTGTAAGATTTTCTAATTAGAACTAAACAGACAGAATATAAAAAAGACAATTTTCGTCATCTCATTGTAATAGACACCGGTGCTCTCAATGAACAAACATAAGAGAAAGTACTTCTTTCAGTAGCGCTAATACAAAAGAGGTATTTTCTCTACGTTATAACACTAACTGCGTATCAACTGACGTGATTTATTTGATAATCTGAAAAAAAATATAACATGCAATATGTTGGACAAACACTTCAAGAAGTTTCTAAGAGAATGAATAATCATCGCTTTCATATAAAAATTTATAGAGATCCTCAGTTTTTCTCTAACATTTCAACACATTTTAATATATTATATATAATATATAATCACTCTCTACTCGATATTTCTTTCATGCCAATCGATATTGTGCATGGAGACATGAATAGACTCATAAAAGAAACTTATTGGACTCATTAATTGGATACTTTGTATCCTAATGGCCTTAATGCCAATGCACTATATAATTTTTTTTTTTAAATTGATAAATTATATATCCTTTATCACAATATAATTATATGTATGTCTGTTTGTCTCTATTTCATTTTATTATTATAAATCTACCACCAAGACAGAATTGAATACCCGTATCAGATGTGCAAGTTTTTGGTTATATTCAAAGCATCAAAATGGAATACGGCATAATCAAATACATTTACATTTATGCTAGTGTCAACGTCTGAACATTATTTACGTCCTGTTGAAATATCCTATATGCGCTTGTTTAATTTCCATTATTAATTGTAAAATTACATTATAATGTACGTTCTGGTTATTGCACAGAGTTAGTCCTAACTTTGCATAATCAAATACCATATTTATTTTTCTATTTGGTTATAACGCATTGATAGAGCCAACATTCTATTTATACACGTCAGCGAAGTGGCTGATTTAATTCATGAGCCTTACATTCTGGTCTATATATACATTCAACTGTTCAAAATACATCTTTTGGCACAACCACTGACCAATTATTATTTAATATCACTTGCCATTGACGTTGCTAATTTAAGTTATTGTACCAATAAGCTAATATGTGACTATTACATTTTCCATTAACAGATGGATCTGCTCCATCCCCTTTCATAATACATTGTCGGGTAGATTCCTATCTAAAGCTGTTATGTTTAACACCGCAGAATACTTTATTTAAGATCCCGTCTTATTGTAAATTCTTTATTAACACCTGTACCTATGCTTCTGTCAAGTGCTGTTATGATTTTTTTGTGTTGTAATAACACGTGCGCCCTCAATGAGGTCGCCATCAGCTTTACTAGAAATTGGCATTAGCTCGACACCGTTCTTAAAACTTTAATAACATCACTACCAATAATAATGATGATGATGATAATAATAATAATAATAATAATAATAATAATAATAATAATAATAATATTAATAGAATTGCAAAGTTCTCAATGATATTTTCGGACTAAATCATTATTTGGAATTATAGTGTATTCAGTCAAGGACATTTTGGATTTTTTTTACGACAGTAACATTTTAACCATGACAGATATTTTGATGAAACTTTACCCAAGTTCACACCATATCCTGCAAACAGTCAAGTCCCTTGCTCACTTTATTACTAGCGAAAATGTTAATAGGTGTATCATCTACCTTTTTGCAGTAATGTGCTCATATACAGATATTCATATGTAAAGCATTGAAAGGAAGGTGTTTGGTTACGTATATTTACTTTACGTGTTGAAATAGAAGCTTCCGATTACGTCTGTATCTGCTCTTTAACGTTGGATAAACTGATGACATATCTATCGATTATTTTTAACTACGATATTTACATTTCAGATGATCTAAAAGAGGGGCAGGGTAAGTACATTATTCATTTATATTTCATTTCGATTTAAAGATAATATAAAAATTAAATTTTACGAAGCTCACTAGAATGCCAAGTTGTACATTAGATTCGAAAATACATAGTAGATTACCGGATAGGACACTAGTGTTTGGAATACTTCCTGGAGGAGGGCATTAAAACGTCTCTATAATATCATACTGCAGCCCTGTATCTATTGATAATGAAAGGTAATGTTAGAGGGTCATATCCTACACTAAATGCAATATTGTTTGCAGTAACGTTGGTACCCTGTGTGACAAAAGACAGCATACACTTTTATATAGCTCAATAAAAAGCATTCGTTTCACCGAATATGATCTGAACTTTTATTTACATGGTAATAACAAGCTCGAAAGTATATATATATATAATATATATTAATACTTAATATTAATAATCCAGGTTTTATAGGTAAGGTGCAATATGATATAAATAATAATAGACCAGAACTACTTAAATGAGGTTGCTAATTTAATACTTTTGTTGACACTACATCAGATAAAAAAGGAAGTAAGACGGAACCAAAACAAAATACCACAGGACGTTTAATAAAGTGAATGTAGAAGTATAAACATATCCATAATTCTCAAATCTTCATCTGAAGGTGAAGCAAGGTACACGCCATTCTAATCATTCCCTGGACATATTTTGATGGCTGTATTATGTTTCAGTCTCTGACAAATTAATAAATGCTATCTTTCCGATTTAAAATATATCCTTTGCCTATTGATGCCACACTGGAGTCGTATGTGACCTTGACCTGTATAGGGGAAACAAGTTTCATGAGGCTTGGAACCCATAACAATATTTAATGAATTTGAAATAGTAATAAGAGAGCGTGTTAATATCATAATGAAATTAACGTCGCTACTGACTTTGATTTGAAATAGCAGTTGATACAACGAATTGTTTATTACTTTCATATCAAACCCCAGTGAGTTCTGTGTTAACCAGGGTAACTTCTAACTAGAAATTAACATTAGGCAGCCAGTATGTATTAGTAGGAAATTGTAGTTTTGTAACAAAATAAGTCTCTTTCGGTGTAGAACTGGAACATCGTAACATGGTGGATCTGTTTGGCTTCTAACTGAAATCCTATGAGGGTGTGAGGATTATGGAGACAGTAGGAATTATCATTAGGCAGCCATCGTTATCTTGCCATTGACGGACAATAGAAAGTCAATAATAATGATCTAGTTTTCTTTCTTGGGACAAAGGGTATCCAGTATTACAAAGGGTAAAACAGTTATAGTGTCTAATGGGAAATTAACATTTCAGAGCCATACTAAACTGTAGAGGGAAAGGGAGAGTTATACGAAAATTGAGTTCGTAGAATTGTCATGAGAGGATGAGTCTGTCTTTCTTGAAATGGTAACAATGTTCTATAATTTGTCTGTTTGGTAGGAATTGAAAATTAAAGATACTTGCTAAAACAAATGCCACGTTTGTTGACAACCAGAACGTTTTACCAACCTCCCACCCCGCAAAACGGCCACTCCCGCTTTGGTTGACTAAAGCTTGCTTTCAGTATAGGTGATAATATTGTCCATAATAACTGGTAGTCTGAAGTATTCTTAACCGAAACGTTGTCCAATGTCATTGTTATGTGACCGAGAGTAAGTTTACAAAAGAATGGTGCGACTTACTGCCATTCAGTTACATTTTTTAAGAGAGAGAGAGAGAGAGAGAGAGATAGAGATAGAGAGAGAGAGAGAGTTTAATTTTTTGAAAATCCGCATAGATCTCTTAGTGTGTGTGTGTGTGTGTGTGTGAATAAACCTTAAGTGCTCAATTTTGTGTAGGCTTCTTGTGACAAGAAGTCATCTTACCTAAGAAACGTTCATACGTTTAACGTTTATAAGTTTTATATCAAATTAAAGATGACATCTTATGTGTATCTATGCTGTGTGCTTAACTTTTATCCATGTATTATAGTTTAAGGTAATTGTCACAGGTGAACAAATGGTTAGATAGCTAACGTTTGTCTTGGTTCTGGGCTGTACTTTAAGCTAATATTTGCAAACGTGTTAACTTGCCCTTTTAACTTTAGAAACTTCTAGAAACGAACATATCATCCTCATCCGAACCACCTTATTGTGTCTTTAAGTTAAGTCTCTAGAATCATTGTAAGTTATGTTCGGATATAATTTAAGAAGAATTATTTATTTAAAATATTCATTGGAATTAGAAAGTGTTCATTGACGTTTTGACTAAATTAGTATCGTGGGATTATTATGAATTCTTTCAAGGACGTTCTTGATTATATCAGTGTGATGCATCAACACCTTTGGTACATCGGCTTATTCAAGGCTATTGGTACATCAGCGCATTCAATATTGGAATTCATTTAAAACTCTTGACTTTTGGATTTGTGTTAAAACTTTTTGGATTATTTGCCTTTCAAAGCAGTCAAACTATACTCTACATATAACACTGTTAATGAACTGCACCCTATGAAGAAACAGCCAACGATTAAGAGATGGGAGAATTTTGAATTGTTTCCAAACCTGAATGACCTCTTTTCACAGCGCGTTGATCTGTGCGTGTGTGTGGAACACACAAAGAGAGAGAGAGAGAGAGAGAGAGAGAGAGAGAGAGAGAGAGAGAGAGAGAGATTGATTGATATTCTTTTATTCCTCCATTTTCTGAAGATTTTAAGACAAAGTATTCAAAATGCAATGTAATACATAGAATCACAAAAATAGTGTATTCGTTACTTATGAAGTTCTCTGAATTACTTGTAATAGGAAACTAATAAATAAACTAATATCATTATTAACTAGATAGATTACAATATGATACTGCTTTTAAAATTATAACTACAGAGTAAAAAAAATAAAAATAAAAAAAATAAAAAAATAAAAAAAATAAATGAATATATGTTTTAACATTTGAAAGTAGAATTACACAACACAAATGGCTAGCATCCTAATCGCTTTGCAGTCCAGTACAAGTTTTTCTTTCCTTATATTATGTATAAGTTCTCTATTGAATCGAATATATAATATCCTTTATCTTTATGAAATACTTCGTAGATAGTCTGATCACATTAGTCCAATCCTCAAGCTCCAAAAGTTCTGAGATGTCATTTAAACCACCAAGTAGCATAATCAGTATATCATCATCAATCTGATTACAAAAATCACGGTAAATCACTGGAGGCATATACGAAAATAGACTTTCCATCAAGTGGTTTCTGTCGTCTAATGCTAAGGGGCAATTCATCGAGATGTGCAAAATACGGTCATGACTTATTTTGCCACACAGGGGACACAGTCCAGGTCTTGCTTGCATTCCTCCAATACGAATCAATGTCCCATATTCCATTTTTCTGCTTGAGTCAGTGCAAGCGAGTTTCCATAGGTGGTGCATATTTAGTCCTGGATTAATTTTTAAAAATCTACCGAATCCCTCTGATGGATTTCTAATACTCATTTCATGTTTTCTCTCTTCAAATGCCTGTATTCTCGTCCCAATTAAGTTTTTCCATGTTATTTTGTCTGGAAATTTTCCAGTGAAAATGAAGTCGTTGAGATAGTCTTCTAAATCATACTTTTTCAGTACAGTACTTATATCATATATAAAAGAATTGTAGCTATGTTGGGGGTCAAAAATCAAATTTCCAACAGTCCAGAGGAAAAACTTTTTAGCAGTTAAGTTTGCCGTTGTTCTACACATGCGACCAAGGAATACGAGTTTTTGTTTATCTATGCGAGCTTCCATTGAAATCATCCCCAAGCATGATGTCCTAGATCCAATAGGCAGTCTTTGAGGAAAACCTTGTACTCTCCGGGCGAAATATCGTTGTATTTTCTCCAATGATTCAATGCCCTGATATGACATATAAACCAGAGCTCTGAGCCATACAAAGCAGACGGTAATATAACTCCTTCCCAGACTTTCACAGAAACTACAGGATTAATTCCACTTGCATTTAATCCAATTGAGTATAGTGAGTTTGTGACACGTTTAGCTTTATCGTACGAATAGTCTATACGATCACTAATTTTCATTGACTGTGAAAAAGTAACTCCTGCATATTTCACTTTTTTTGCTCTAGGAATATCATGTAAACCCAAAGTAATTCCATTTGATGAGTACACTTCATTTTTTCTACTGAATATCATCCAATTACTCTTGTTAGGGTTATATTTCAGTTTCCACTTCTGTGCATACTGATAAGCTGTATTCACAAGTATCTGTAATCCATTCAGCGTAGAGCTTAGTAGAGTAGTGTCGTCTGCCAAAAGCATGCCAGGTATGTTCATCTGATTCATTGTTATGCCGCAATTAGTCATGACTAGTTCATTCAATAGGTCATTTATGTACACGAGAAAAAGAAAAGCGGACATTACACGCCCCTGACCAACGCCTTTCCGTAACGGAAATGTGTTAGATATACATCCTCTACACGCTACACAGGCACTTGACTGTGTGTAAGAATGGGCGATTATTCTCCATATTTTTGCATTAATTCCTAACTTTTTAAATTTTTCTAGTAGTCCTCAATGCCACAGTTTATCGAATGCCTTTTCATTATCCAGAAACACAGCATATACATTAGAGTTATGATTAGTATAGTGTATCAAACATTCCTGAAGAGTAAATGCAGCAGAAATAGCACCAGCCTCCTTACGAAATCCAAACTGATAAGGATGTGGAAAGTTTATTTTGTCTAAATACTTTTGAATTCTGGTCATCAATATTTTTTCAAACAGTTTTCCCAGGCAAGATGTCAATGCTATTCCACGATAATTCACCGGATCCTTTTTATCTTTACCATTTTGTTTGTATATCGGTATAATCATACCACATCTATATACATTAGGCAAATACTCAAACTGGATCATGTAATTAAAAAGGGCAATTAAATGTCTGATTAAATATTTTCCACCATACTTTAAATGCTCATTCGATACGCAATCAATGCCTGGTGATTTTTTTTATTTTTAGAGACTTGATATGCTGTAACACCTCTTCCTCTGTAATAGGATTACACTTTATGTTATCAGTCTCTAGTTTGCTTTCTTCGTACATATTCTTCATCTTGACACAATCATTGTGTTCCTCTTCTGTTGTACTGCTTAATTCAGAAAAATATAGTTTCCATAGACTGACACATTCATCCAAATTACTTGATTCTACTCCTCGAAATACAATATTACCATAATTTGATTTATATTTCCTATTTTCCCGTATGACTGCGTAGAATTCGTCTAGTCCCATTTCTGCATTCTTTCCTATTTCTTCAAATATGCACTCTTTATATACCTTTTTCTCTAGCCTATGTTTCTTTCTGAACTCTCTTTTTGCGTCCTTGTATTTTCTTTTGATGTTACAGTCTGTGCTTCTAGTTTTTCCAGCTTTGATCCATTCTCCCCGCGCTTTTGTCATATCCTGATGTGATTTTTCAAGGCCACTTTTCTTCCAATTTGGTTTCAAGTGCGATCTAAATTCGGACTTTGGAATATATCTGTCTGATGCAGTTAGTACACTCTTGGTTATCAATTCATTATACTTCTCTATATCTTCTACCTTTTTGCACTCATAGGTGAAATTCAAGAACGCACTAATGTCAGATTCATACATGCTGATTTCTATTGAATTTGCCAAGTTCCATTTCATTCTTGGAAATACACGTGTCTTTATATTTTCCTTCAACATATCTTTTGCAAATGCCGCTGTAACAGGTAGGTGATCCGATATTGAGAAATCAATTTTGCCGTTTACTATGTGTCTTCTTATACTACCTCTGATTATTTCAGGTATTAGTATATAATCAAGTGTGGACGTTCGTGACATGTCTTTTGATCTATACGTGATGTAATGTTCATGAGGCTTTATCACCGACGTGGGAACTATGTTTCTCTGTTCTATTCTTTTCCTGAGAGCAAAGTTTCTTCTGGATGGATTTTTACACACAAGATCGGCATTCATGTCGCCTATAATTATGCATATATTTTCAACAGAATATCTATCATACGTATCAAAAACATTTTCACAAAATATGTCATATGCATCATTAGTTCTAGTTGTCGAGGGAAAGTAGGTTGCAATCAAGATTATAGGTTCCAAATTTCTCACTAAGACTTTCACCGCCATAATAAATCAGTTTGCAAGGTGCTTACTTTGCATAGTGATGATCTATAAAATATGGCAACCCCGCCACTACCTCTATAGCATTGTGGTATCTCTTCAGTAGGAAGCGCTATTACTTTGAAATCATCATGTAATTTATCTAAATACGTTAGATTCTTTGTACAAAGCCAATGTTCAGTGATAACAAATATATCTGTGTCTGGTAACAATTCAATTAGTTTCTGAGTGCTAGACATTATACCACGTACATTCCATGTTGAAATAATGAGCATAGTTACAATTAAGAAGCAATTAACAGTCACATGACTATGCTCTTTATGAATATATGCTGTATTTCTCATGTATTTCATCAGGTGGGTAGCCTTCTCTCCATTTTCTATTTGACATCCATTCCCTACATTTTATTCCAGAACTCCAAAATGATTCATTGTTCATCATTAGTTCAAAATCTTTGTCCAGTACATTTAGTCGAAATGTATATATATTTGATCCATCCCATTGGGGTCGTTCCTTCATGAGACGGACGAATGTTACTGTCACACCTTCCTCCTTGCAATGGGTTGCAATAGCTGTCCTTACTACATCTATATTCTTTCTCAATTTGACATTAGAGAGCAGAATGCGTCTTATTTTGTTTTTTTACAACTGGTTCAAACACATCGGATTCTATATCCCTTTGATTGGGTCTGGTAATGATTGTCTCAATACGTCTATACAATGTATCTTTCTTTTTCTGTCTCTCCTCGTTATTCGGAAGCATTCTTTGATCTTTTGGTGATTTGACGAGCTATTTTTTTGATCTGTTTATGTTGTTTTCATTTATTTCTATCTTAGTTCTTTCTTCATATTTTAACCTCTCTTGTCGATTTTCAGTTGACTTATTATCTCTTGCGTTTTTAGGTGTTTCTTCTGTTTGCTGATTATGACTCACATTTTCCGTTATGTTAATCCGATCATTCCGTGAAAGTGGCGGGAAATCCTTCAATGTAAACATAGCGAGACCATTTCCAGACAAATCTGCTGGAAGAGCTCTAGGAGGCTCTTTGTGTATCTCTTTTTGTCCATATACTACATTTTCTTGGTCAATAGATAGAGAGGTACCATATCTATTCTCTTTGCATGCAGATAGTTCATGATTTTCGTGATTTTCTTTCACTTGTAAGTCTCCGTTTCTTCCACTTCCTTTGTTTGGCTGATTGCATAAAAGTATCTGTCTTGTACAAATTGTGTCAAACTTTCCTTCAATACAGTTGATCCTTTTCATGATCACATCTAGATGTTGATGTACATGAGAAGTGATTCCTTTTATCTCGTTTTCCCGGGTTGCCATTGTTGACATCTGGATATACATTCCTCTATTATCATTGATTAGTTTATCCTCTTTTAATTTCATTTGTTCTGTCTGAGCGTTAGCTTCTTCAAGTTTCGTAGTTGTTTCCGTTAAATCTGACTTTAATTTTTGAATCTCAGTTTCTTTCTGTGTGGTAATATCATCTAGCTGGTTTTCCAGTCTGGCCAATTTTTCTTCAAACTTATCGTTCATTGTCGCTATCTGCGCAAATATTGTGCTCATTCTATCAGCATCTTCATCTGTTCTTTGTAAGGCGTAATCATTTACTGAAGCTTTCGGACTTTGTGATATACAATCACTTCTAACGGAGTTCAGACGCTGGGAGGATCTTGTTTCATAATTATGTTTCAGTGCCCATTTAGATATACATGCTTTCATGTCACTGTAATTATTCTCTCCTTCAATGAAATGGAATATAATATAAATATCTTCCGATAACTTATCTTCCACAGGAGCACTGTTTGTTCGAGGTAAACATTCTACTAATCGACCATCAGGACAATCATATCTCTTCCATTTTGCTGGATCGAACAGAGCTTGCCTAGTATCTTTGAGACCTTTGACATCAAGTGTTGATTTCAATTTTTCTTTAAAGGCACTTCTATTAAGAGTTCCAAATTTGGCTTTGATTTGCATGTATATGCCTTCATCAATTTCTTCTACACCTGAATCTTGTTCTACTTGCGATGTCTGTGAAACAAATAGTGCATCATCATTGGCATTATTGGCATCATCATTGGCATCATCTTCGATAACAGCATCAGCATCAGTGACATTTTCAATTTTCCGCTCATTTCCCTTCGGTTTCCCCATATCATTCACTTCTGGTGAGTTTAAATCCAGCTTTGAATTGATGTTGTCCTCCGCTTCACTTTCTAGCATGTCTTGAACAACATCTAAACGATTTTGAGAATTTCTCTCAATGTCCACATAATCTATATTATCAGGTTGAGAAAGCATTTTTGTTGTTTTCTAAAGAATATCTCCCAATGCATTCAAGTATTTATTTATTTTATTTTATTTTATTTTTATGTAGTATAGTATATTTTCATTTCAATCACATTGTCACATTGTCGACTTTTTTCTAACTTATTTCCTGTACAATAGAATCCTAACAAGCTCACACTCCTTGAATGAACTTGAGTTAGCAAATATCAAGAAAGCTTATACCAAGTCACATACTTGGCTCGGATTAGTTCTGACCTGTACTCACTAATCCCATTAAGGCTCAAACAGTCTAAATATAGAACTGAGCTATAAGTGTCAGTAATCCTGGTTTAAATGAATATATGAAAAGCAGATATTAAAAACACAAAATTCAAACTTGGAACAAAATATCCAAAGACAGTAACTACACCCCGTGAAAGCTGATCACTTCAAGAATATATCCATAACATATTTTTGTGAATATAATCACATTTAACCATCCAATCTAATGAAAAACTGGGAACTCCAAACACATACGGCATGCCCTAAGGTTGCCATCTTGACTCCTAAAACAATTGCCACGTTTGTTGACAACCAGAGCGTTTTACCAACCTCCCACCCCGCAAAACGGCCACTCCCGCTTTGGTTGACTAAAGTTTGTTTTCAGTATAGGTGATAATATTGTCCATAATAACTGGTAGTCTGAAGTATTCTTAACCGAAACGTTGTCCAACGTCATTGTTATGTGACCGAGAGTACGTTTACAAAAGAATGGTGCGACTTACTGCCATTCAGTTACATTTTTAAGAGAGAGAGAGAGAGAGAGAGAGAGAGAGAGAGAGAGAGAGAGTTTAATTTTTTGAAAATCCGCATAGATCTCTTAGTGTGTGTGTGTGTGTGTGTGTGTGTGTGTGTGTGTGTGAATAAACCTTAAGTTCTCAATTTTGTGTAGGCTTCTTGTGACAAGAAGTCATCTTACCTAAGAAACGTTCATACGTTTAACTTTTATAAGTTTTATATCAAATTAAAGATGACATCTTATGTGTATCTATGCTGTGTGCTTAACTTTTATCCATGTATTATAGTTTAAGGTAATTGTCACAGGTGAACAAATGGTTAGATAACTAACGTTTGTCTTGGTTCTGGGCTGTACTTTAAGCTAATATTTGCAAACGTGTTAACTTGCCCTTTTAACTTTAGAAACTTCTAGAAACGAACATATCATCCTCATCCGAACCACCTTATTGTGTCTTTAAGTTAAGTCTCTAGAATCATTGTAAGTTATGTTCGGATATAATTTAAGAAGAATTATTTATTTAAAATATTCATTGGAATTAGAAAGTGTTCATTGACGTTTTGACTAAATTAGTATATTGGGATTATTATGAATTCTTTCAAGGACGTTCTTGATTATATCAGTGTGATGTATCAACACCTTTGGTACATCGGCTTATTCAAGGCTATTGGTACATCAGCGCATTCAATATTGGAATTCATTTAAAACTCTTGACTTTTGGATTTGTGTTAAAACTTTTTGGATTATTTGCCTTTCAAAGCAGTCAAACTATACTCTACATAAAACACTGTTAATGAACTGCACCCTATGAAGAAACAGCCAACGATTAAGAGATGGGGGAATTTTGAATTGTTTCCAAACCTGAATGACCTCTTTTCACAGCGCGTTGATCTGTGCGTGTGTGTGGAACACACAAAGAGAGAGAGAGAGAGAGAGAGAGAGAGAGAGAGAGAGAGAGAGAGAGAGATGTATTATATAGCTGGTGGGTGTTTGAAAGAGATAGATAGATGCATTATAAAATGAATATGTCTCAATATTTTATTCATACTTAATACAAAGTTAGGACTCTTACTTTTTATGGTATATATTTCCTTTGAATAAAATAACAGTAAGCTTTCACAACCATATCTCAAAAGTCTATTTTGCTGTAATGTTTTTCGTTCGTACATATTCTGTTAGGAATCCATAATGATGTTAATCAAGAAAATACATGCTCTCTTGACTATACAAAATATAGCGATCTATTATTTGTAATCTGGTATTATTGAATGGAAAGGATTCTGCGTGTCCTCTCATAAAGTCGGTGATATCATATTCAAATAAATGTTATCCACTGCAATGAAAATATTCATTCCTTGTCTTTGTACATTTCAACATATTTACTTTGCGATATGGGTATGCTCTGACAAAAGTCCATTATCTGTCCAATTATCAAAACGTTACAATCATATAAAGGTGGACCTTCCTTTGAGAAACCAATGAATTCCCTAATAGTTTTCTCCTCAAAAATGCACACATAGTTCTAGGCGGGCCGTAAAAACAGGGCAATCAGGTTTTGAAACAAAACTTACTGACTTGATCTCTGTCTCTCTGTCCTTCATAAAAACAAAAACAGCTGTAGTAAGGCTATTCATAATTGAGTTTTTGGAAACTTACTGTCTATCACACAGGAATGATATTGGATTATTGTTTGGACAATAATACATTGAACTGACAGTAAAGCAGCCAAAATTGGTATCATACCTCAAAATAGCTTCATTCAGCCAAATTGTGAGTGACTGGGTTTGCAAAACATACAACAACAACTTAAGTGAGAATCGTTAGTGTCCATATTCCGCCAGACACCACATTATTCATCGTTACCGTTTCTAGCGACAAAGACTCGTCCCATTGAAAACAAATTTACAGATATACATTTCAGCATTGGTACATTTCCTCCCCCCATAAAACAGACCCATTATATTACAATTAACACACGATTCCCGTTATAGGCTACATAGCCACACTATACTACTATCATAAATAGCTGATAAACCTAGAGAATGAAATTTCCTAGTTCTTGTTTCCTTTGCTAATTTTTTAATTCCTTTAAAAAAATCTTTGTTATTTAGAACGTTGTTTTTTCTTTCATTTGGCCCAGATGTTACGAACTGGTTGCGTCTTTTCTACAGTAATGCGAAAAGTTGTATATCAAATAATTGCTATGTATGAAAAAGTGTCGTTTTGACTGCGGCTTACGATGAGTTGCCCATTATGTACTTATTTATTTTAGCTGGCAGTAGAAGTTCGATCTTATTAAGTTAGAAAACATATTGATATCCGAGTAGTAGAACATATAAGAAAAGAAAGGAAAACAATCATAAGTGGCACAGTACGTCATCTTAGGGTCAAGGTGAATCCTATGCTTATAATAGTCTACAGATTATAGACACAAGAAGAAATTAATATTAGACCCGTATATTTGGTGCGGCGGCATTATAGGGACAATGGGAAGGTAACATTAGGCCTCCATTATTGTGGGGGTATGCTACAAGTGGAATTTTTATTATAGGAATTATATCAGTAGTTAGGATAGTAATTTTGTCTGTTAGGCTATGGTAGGAATAGGGTTATTACTCTGTAAAGGGATAATAAGGAGGTTACGGACAGGAAGGTTGCATTCTGTTTATAAGGAATTTAAACTCGATTTTTATACCCTTTTCATCTGCATCCTATTCCTGCCTTAAGTTAATAAATAGGTATGAATGCTGGTCAGTCAAAATAAGGGTTTGGCTATTAGGTATCTGGGTATCGGATGGTATAGGCATGGGTAATGGATAAAAGGTCACTGTGTCTTGTTCAGTCAAAGTGTATGCTAAAGCTATGGTTTGTAATGCTACGCTTCTCGAGTGCCGGATTAAACCCTGTGGAGGCCCCTAGGCAGGCGAAATCTCGCCCCCCCCCCCCGCCAATTATCTCCTAAAACGTCAAGATCAAATCAATTCAATATTATTTTGATCCGTTGTCGCGGGGCCCCTAAAAGGAGTGGGGCCCATAGGCCGGTGCCTACTCTGCCTATTTGATAATCCGGCACTGCGCTTCTCATTAGAGGCCAGAGAGTCCCAAGCATGTTAAACGAATGACGTAATGTTAATTCCTGTTAAAAACCATGAAACGGTTTAAACGTTGGTTCCCGTTAGGGTTACTGGGTCATCTCCATGTTAAATTCCTGTTAGAGGACATAGACTCTCCCATGTTGAATTCTCCTTATGCCCAAGATAGACCATAAATCTTTAACATATGATTTCCCGTTAGAATTCAATTCTGTCGCTATATACTCACCCAAATGGTGTCCTAATGTTAGTTTCCCCTTGTCTGCATATAGATCAATAATGTTAAACATGTTTAACCCCTTTCTCTGGAAACCCGCAGAAAAGGGTCACCTAATGTTAATCTCCCCTTGTTTTTATTATCACCCCACCATGTTAAACCTGTGAAAAAATTTTAAGACATGATTTCCCTTTGTCCCAGATTTTCATAAAATAGAGACTTAATGCTAATTTTTGATTGTACCTATAATTCCGCGAAAGATGGCGGCCGCGTGTTAAATTTTCTTTGTGCCTATAATCCGGGGAACCTTTTCTAACATGGGATTCACCGTTGTCTCTAACGTGGGGCACTATACTACTAATATAATTTGCAAATGATGCTAACATACTCCGTGATGGTTCAGAAATTAATTTTAATATAACATTAAAAATGTTTCATAATTTCAATAAAATTTCATGTATCTTAGTAAATGAAAAAAACACATGCTATACAGAGAATAGTTGAACCCGTGAGGAATGTCAATCTTGTTACGTTCTTAATATGTCTATTATGTTGATACTTAACGTACTAACACATTAAAAATGATGCTTTGTACCCGATTATATCTCCTATATGAATCGATCCGCCACTGTAAACCAAAACACCTTTTACATGCCTTTAGAAATGGAAATTACGACAGATGAAACTGACGTGATCTCAAAAACTAATATTCCCTTTACGGTCTTACCTAATCCTTCCTATAAATTTTAATTTAAACACTTTCTAGTTTGTATTGGCATCTAAATCGGATATAGTGTCAAGAAAAATCGTTGTATATAAATATAATGAAAACGTTTGAGGGTGGTTGTTTTTGCTATTGTTTTGGGTTTAACGCCATTTCTCAGCACAAGATAGGCTATATACGGCGGCCAGTATGACTGGGGGAGGAAGAACCAGGGAAAGACCCGGTAAAGATCACCGACTCACGAGAAGCTACTGGCAAGCTTTCTCGCAGAGTTCGAGACTCGAACCCAAGCGGACAGAGCTGAGATTGCAGTGATCGGTAAAGGTGATCGCTTTCGATCACTCGACCACGTTTTGGGGTGGAAATAAAAAAATGGTTATAGGTATATACTTGCGAGCATTAAAAACAATTAGAAACAATTAAGAACGTTGGTGGGGATGTCGTCATTAAATGAAATTGCATGACGCGTGAAATAAATGTTAATGTTGTATTGGTAATAAATACTGAAAGCATTGTTTTTATTTTGCCGTTTTTAATAATCTACTTCGATAATATTTCATTGATCCATGAAGTAAATCTTTGTAATAACGAAAGAAATTATAAATAAAATGTCACCATTAGTATGTCCTTAATGGATAGGAAAATTTATTAAATTTATAGTTGATATTTACTTATTGGAAAAAAAGATTTCGCTATTACATCAAGATATGTGGTCATTTCTTCATCAATGTATCTGATTTTTCTTAAACATTACACACTCTTGTCGTCAATTCCAATGATCCTCGAGAATATCATAAATAACGAAAATATTAATAGCTAAAATTACTAAAATTAAAAGACCATGTAATTTGTTTTATTATATACATATCAATTTTCTGACCAAGCATGATCCAGTATTTTACCGCAAAGTAGAAAAGTAGAAAAATGATATTGTCGTTTTCTGATTCCGTATTACTATAGTCTCAAACGAGTCTGGAACCATTTTTTCCTTGAGTTTTTTTTGGTTACAAGAAAGCGTGAATAACTATGCCCTAACTGTACTTGACATAAAAACTGAATAGCATTTTCTTAAACAGATTTGTATCATCACTTTTAAACAATTATTTCAATGTCGCTGCAAATAACTGTCAAACTAATGCTTTAATTCTCATGCCAAATCCCCATCGGAACCTTATTTAAGTTCCCGCCAGAAAAAAAGTTGAAACGCTATCAACTGCGCCTCGGATAGAAACTTTCCTAGTTACTTAACTTGTGATACTTTCTCTGATGCAAAATTTTACAGCTGCACGATAGCTGTAAATCACATACATGGGTCTGCTGCCGATATACGTCCAAGAACTCGTGTTATTAATAGTGACTGTAGTGAAAATGGGTGTTGTTGTTATACACGCTTCGTTCATAAAACTGACAATCATGGGCCTATTAGCTGTTCAAAAAATGAAATTCGCTTTATGAATTAAAATGAAGTTAGTATGAGAAAGTTGCAATCTTAAGCAATTTCACTACTTCAGTTCTCATTTGGAATTTTTTTAATTTATCTGAAAATTGAAAGGTAAATTACAAAAATATCATTATCATAGTAATTTGATCTTGATTTCTAGATCACGTCTTGTTGTTAGCATTAGTAAATCCTAATCATTACTTGATAGTGATGAGGATTTTTTGATGGTGAAAACTCGACGTGGTCTAGCACCCAAGATTGCATTCCTATGAAAATACTCTCTCTCTCTCTCTCTCTCTCTCTCTCTCTCTCTCTCTATATATATATATATATATGTGTGTGTGTGTGTGTGTGTGTGTGTGTGTGTGTGTGCGTGTGTGTGTGTGTGTGTGTGTGTGTGTTTCACTACGATACGAAATTAAAATTCAAAAGACACTTACAGTATTGTGAATTAAATTCCAAATAATCCTAAATGTTCTATCACAAGTCCAACAAGATAGAATGTTCCGATAAAATTGAATGTTCTGAATCAATTCCAATAGTCTTGAATGTCGTGATGTAACAAAGTCGAGAATGTCTTTGAATGAGTACACAATAATCCTAAAGTAGTGTTTATTATAAATCCAAAGGTCAATGAGCCCCTTAGTAATTCTAATGAATATTTTAAATAAAAAGTCCTCTCGAATTATATCAGACAGACTAAAACAGGAGTGAATTAATTGTTTGTTTATTAAATATCTATTTATATACATTTTCACTTGAGCAATAACATAATATAATGTGAAGATTTTCAACGGAAAAACCTAATATGAATGTAAACAAGACTGATCTTGAACTCTTGCTACATAAACAACTTGTTTACAACTTACAATCATAGACACAAGTTAAGCACAAAATTTAAGTTAAATATACATAACAAGATAGATAGATAGATAGATAGATAGATAGATAGATAGATAGATAGATAGATATTGCAACGAACAGCCAAGCCAGAAGCAAAAGAAAATTGTCCTTTTATTATGTACAACACTTGCTCCTCCGTAAAAGTTTGGATGATTACACTTGCTCATCAGCACCCTACCCACCCCTTTTTCATAGCTGCACCTCAGTTTCAACCTTATTTATAGAACTGATAATAAAAATTTCAGCGATGTAAGTGAGTGGTAAGTTGGGATGACCAACTCTGTTGGAATAGATTACATTGTTGACGTTTTGAAAAACTATTTACCCTATTTAACATCAAAAGCAGGTCCGATTCAGCAAATATTTCGCACCGGGATTTTAAAATTGTTGGCAGGGTAATATAGGAGAAATAACGTCTGAGATACGTGAAAGGCATCGAGTTAAATGTCTTCAGCAATGAATTATTTACATTTCTGAATGATAATGCCCGTTCCATTTATTTGCTCTAGCTTATTAAGTGCTCGTTCTTCTTGCTGAAATTATAACTTCAAAAGGCATATACAATCAAGCGTTGCGTGGCATGGTGAATATAAGGATATATTTATCACATGTACAAATATAGGAATGAAGAAAATAAAACAAATATTTCTCCTACAGGTTTCTATATTTCACACTTTAAGATATACAAAAGTTTTATACATATCTTAGTAGCTTTTCAATGTTCAGTATCAAGTTAGATTTAATTTTTGCAGACCAAGTATGACAAATTGGTGCAGTCGAAAATAAAATGGACTCAAAAGACAAAATTCATTAGCATACAGACACTTAAATCACGGCGGCTTCATTGTCACAAATTCACAATATCAGGCTGGAAATCTGTCGCAACACATTTACAAAGTATAAGCGACCTAAGGGAGTAGTTACTGGCTAAATAACATATTAAAAGACATTTCTTGCAAAGGAAGCAACTGCCATTGATCAAAGTTTGACTTTCGGGTTTATTTTCTTGGGATTTTGAAGGCACATTTTAACGCATTTTAGCTGCATCATACGCATGAAGTGCGCAACATGAAGATCATGGCAAGGCCGTTCAGAAAGAGTAGTGTAATAATAGCGACTTTTTATTTTGTTACTGATTTATGAAAAGCTTTTTAATCCCTTGACTTTGTCCTCATATCAAGCACACATGCCCACACGTACAAATTACCCACAACGCCCTTGCAAGAGGAAAGTCTTGTGGAGTAGAAGATTTCAACCAAGAGCAGTAATGAGCAAGACTACTATAACCATACTACTATATCATTCAATCGCTAAATCATATGAGTGATGATTATAGAACTGGTACAACCGTCACATAATCATAGCAAATTTCTTCCTGGGGAATATTTACGGTTCTGGCAATTGTGCGTTTTGTGGTTTGGCACCACATTCATGTAGACACAGAACCAATTACGCATGTACTGTTTGCATCTAACGGACGTTTTCGTCCCAAAAGTGTAAAGCGAACAAGTGTTTCTTTGTTGAATAACAGTTTAGATCTTTCTCTTCTTAAAGGAGTTAATGTTTAACATATTCGCTGGAAAATGGTGGATGTATCAAGGAATCATACTTCATCGTTGTAGAAACAATCTTCGCCTGAATACACTCCAGACGGAGCATTCTCTTTTGCCGGCGTCTTCGTGTACAATTGCTATAATTCCAAGTTGGCCTCGAGTTGGTATTGGTACATTTGGTGGTTCCGACGGTCTATTTCTGTCCCACCTTCATTTAGATTATACTGGAGTGTAGTCGAAGGTCTGGTAACATCACTGTAAAGCAGATATTCATCCCAAGTAGAACAAAATTATTATCGATGTTAACGTCCAACACCTTTGCGACCATTTGCTATAATCTCAAGTTTTCTCCCAACTTTTTTGGTTAACATTCAGCTAATTTCACTCCATGAAGTTACTACGCGTGGTAGTGGAGTCACCTCTGCGATATCTACATTCTTCTGCTTCTTCTCTGTATTGGCGTATAGATGTAGTCTTTGATAAAAACAACCAACAGACTAGAGTCTCTGATTCCCTGGTTCTCTGATTTCAGCGAGGTTTCTTGTGACGGCTGCTGTCTTTTCCAGTTCGATTTTCAAAAGTCACAATCTCACCTGGGGTTACGTCAACAACAATCTGGCTCAAATCAACATCAGCTCAGCGCTGGTGTCCGTAAATATTTATATACTTTTTGTATAGTATGAAGCGTACTTTCTAAATGACAATGTAACATCAACAAGCACGAGTGGTGTTGGCGAACTCTCGAGTGCACGCAACGATTTAACAACAAGATGTCCACTTATTGGCCATTTCAGCATAGGTTGCAAAGGCAGATGCGAATAAAACAGTGCTTGTCGTTCACAGCCTCTGGTCAAATAATGAGCAACTTCAAGTGGCGGTGCAGGGCAGTGCGAGTCAAAATAAAAAAGAAGTTAGGCATTACAGCGTATTACCAACTGGTTCCAGATAAATGGATGGTTGCAGGTTTATCTTGTGCACGGGAACATTGTTGCAAGTTTGTTGAACATGAGAAACATCGGAAATGCTTGACTGACTTTGCCAAAGCGAGTAAATCAAATTTGGTAAATGAATGCGTGAGCTTTTTGCGAGTCGTACCTGGTAGCCGAAAACCTCTCCCTGGATGTATTTTGCGGATTGTCCTGGATAATCAAATATATTTTTTACTGACCGCTTTTTCAGAGAAACCCTGGATGCTGTTGAGACAATACCTACAGCAGCTGCTTTTGCAATTGCGGGAGCCGTAGCCGCTAACCACGCTGAATGGATGCTAGGAAAGGAAATATTTCACAAGTCTTTTGCATCTTTGACACATCTGACTTCAATAATTTAGTGTCACCAAGGTGTTGTTTCGTTTAGTCGCATTAAGCTGATTAGGTTGGTTTTGGGTCAGCCACAAGATGTTAATTCTAGTTACGTTAGCCAGAGACTATTTTAACGTGACCACGCAACCGTTTTGTATTGCGCTCTTCATCTTTCCAAGCTTTATGAGCTAAGGCCAACTTAGTGATAGGACAATATTAGTTGAAAACACAACAGGTTCAATTACTAATTAACGAATTCTGTATAGTCGAGCGTCAATTACTCTCATTGAACCACCAACAACAGAATCTTGTCGGAGATGATCACAGCAACGCATCTGTAATTGGTGGCCGTGTAACCGCATATAAACTTGAGCCACTCCTATCCGGTCAAAGACATCGTACTACGGGTTTTGGACGTCAGCCCGACATTGCATCTTGAAACGCTACGAGCACGTGTTTTGGTACACTGAAACCATGTTGGGTACTTATTTGCCATGCAAAATGCCCCTGAAGAATGCGCCACGTCGAGAGTTCGGAGCGCAAAACAACGTCAATGTTGACGCGGTTCCAGACTGCAACAAAAAAAAAAAAAATAAAAAAAAATAAAAAAAGCAAACAAGAAAAACGTGAATTTCGTGGTCTGTGAAGGGATTAAAAAACACATCCACAATGTTAATGTTGACAACTCACCTTTACCATTATTGGCACTTCCATCGTGCCATATTCCATAGTCAATGCAACCCTTACAGGTTAACATAACTGTGTGCATGTTTTCGAAAATAAACTTGCGAATATCTCTGCAGAAACCAATATATGACAGATGAATCGCACATGAAAACATTAATGAGCCTCCATGATGCTGCCGACGCTGTTGAAATCCAAGATCATAATTGTTGTTGGCGCAAAGGATTCCGGCTTCCAACGTTGTTTACATAATTTTGAGGCCCCCCAAAAGAATACAGGTTTTGACCTGCAGTATTGGATGACTCCTTACAAAAATCATATACGGGTCAGAGGATCTTGTATAATCGTCGTTGTATCTGTCGAGTAAGATAATTGTCGTGGCAATGTCAACGTTGTCAAGAATTGCTTCGATTTCCTTTCCATCAGTGGAATAATGTGAGCTGTCAAACAACTCCGTAATGTCATTGTTAGCAAATTACATTGGCATGGACACCGTAACCATTGTCGTCGTCCTGTTTAAGTTTTCCTCCATTTTATAAGGTCTTACAGGGAAGAAAATGCTGAGACGTACACTAGACTTGTAATTCTATTGTTAATTGCCTGAGGTCTTAGCCAGATATGAATAATTCTAAAATCTTTGGTGCCGCGATCAATTATCACAGGCGCACCCAAGTCTTACGTGGTATCGATTGTATCTTGAAATTTTGCTTTAAATATTATTGGTTTTGTCTAATACCTTTTGAGAGACAACCGTAATCTGCTCCAGATTGCTAGATTCACAATCGCTGAATAAAGCTATACGTTGTTGAGCGGCTTCGCTGATGATGTTACTAACCGAAGCTGGTATTGTTGCTGCTGATGGTGGTGTAACTACTTTTGGTGGTGATCGAGTCAGTAGTCGTCGTAGTCGATCTCGAATCGGTTGAACCACCTGCAATCCCAGCATTTTCAACAGGTTCCACAATGCCATTTTTGATATTATCAATGATTCGCAATGCAATTTGTTTAGCTATTATTGCAATGCATGAAGACAAGGCAGCGAGCACATTTGTTGCTCCTGCAAACAGTTCCTGGATAACATCTCCAATATCAATTCCGTAATATGCCATACAAATGTTTCTTATCGAGTTGAAAACACGCACTAATATCACACGTCCACATCTTACTTTCATCATATTTAAATATCAAGTCGATCTCTAATGTACAGTTGTATTGGTAACGTCTCCCCGAGAAGATCTACTTTGTATCCGTCCAGGTCATCAAGGGTCAAACGAATATGTGTCAACCTACCATTATGACATCTGAGATATACATGCAATATGGGAGTAATCATTATAAAATCGTGCGGAAGTTACGCTTTCGTAACTGTCGTTCACAGCGTCACAGATGAAATTGATCGAAATGATCGAGACAATCCTCTCCTTTGGCGAGATATGGTATCAAGACCCTCCAGGTACTGCATGCAAAATGTATTTATTTTCAGGAATATCTTAAAGCCAGCCGAGAACTGTTCTCAACGACGACTTTCTTATGTTAACCACATATTGCGGAAATTCAATTGAGATGACGGAGCTGGGTGTGTGCTCGTGTTCACGTACGAAAGTCTTTGACTGTCACCAACGAAATCCTTCGTTGGACCTCATTATTTATTGAGGAAAAGACGCGATTCAATATTAGCCCAACTGTAACACATGCGCAGTGACACTAGTGTGATATCGAGTGTGCGACCATCTCCCTTGGTGATTGGTGTCGAAAATGTCACATAAAATCCTGGTTTCGTTGATGAAATTTTAATCATGGAGATGACGCTCCGGGTTGTATTTTCAACAACACTCTGCATCGCAGCATTGGTTTTGCGAGGAATCGCTTTAAAATTCATAATCGGTGTTATACAAATCATCTGTGTCTTCCATAAATTCATGCCTAACAGTGCGAAACGTCCCCGGGTCCATTATAGCATTCGTGAACAACCGTTGTAAAATCATGCAGCGCCAATAATGACTTCTGCTGCATTCTTACCCGCACGAACCGACCCTATGAGCGTTTCAAGACGATGTACGAGTTGGTCTACAGAGACGAAGGCTCCATTCAAGACGATCCACGAGTTGGTCTACAGAGATGCTGGCTCCATTGCTTTCCCCATGTTACTACCGACTTTGTCTCCCGTGAACTCACTAAATATCATTCTGGGTAATTCTCCTTCAATTTTCTTTTCCTTTTTTGAGATCGGTTTCCTCAGTTTCCCCAACTGAAGTGTCTGTTGAGAGAGAAACAATCAGGATTGTTAAAACTAACCCGTCGAGCTTCGTCGATAAAATATTGAAGTGGCTGTTTCCGGTAGGGATCTTCTGATCTTTTTTTCCATCTTGCTCAGTTGTCATGTCAACTGATTCGTATCGGGTGTCTGGGTGAGTCGTGATGAATGCTTCGGGTGTTGTTAGCTCTTATATTTTATTCGGTCTTAGTATAATCACATTCTTTGACTTTGCTTTTTTGCCACGTGACACTTGCAATTATGAAACACCTACCGCTATTTCCATAACAGAAGCTGTGGTAATTTAGGTTCCCTTTCAGATTTTTGTTGCCGTGGCTGCATTCTAATTTCTGGATTGATCAGCGGTACAAATATTTGTTCGACGCCTTTTGTGAGATCTTCTCATGCAGTAACATATTTTTGATACGCTTGCGGCCGGCTATAATATTACAGATCGGTTGCAGGTATTCGCAGGCAGCTGGATCTTGTTTCTCCCCATAATCTACTATGACATCACTGGCAGGTTTTGATATTATATTTAACAAAGTTGCTTAAAGTGTCTTGTTGAGTCACGTGCGATACTTGAGTGGTTCATAAGTCAAGTCGATAGTGAGGAAACTATGTGGGTAATGGGTGAACTCCGCGAACATATTCCGAAACTGATTGCGCGAATCATCAGGTAGAATGAAAGTTTCGGAGACCATGCGCGTCAATGCCATGAAATATATTAAGATATTAGAGTTGGCATTGTTCACTTTAGACATGTATGCATATCGTTGTGTGACATAGATCACGTCTGTGTTTGTATGTCGGACATGGGAAAATATTCTCGCGGATTGTCTTGGTGTTTACGAATCACGTCGTCGTACAGGACATAATTCTCCTCATCCTGCAGAAGGTCGTCAATGGCAAGTGCTTCATTATTTGTGGAAAAAAATCAACGGAGAAAGATTCGCTTATTATTGACGACTGCAGCTCTACTTTAAAGTTTCTGAATACATCATAACATTGTTGATAGTACTCTAACTGCGTAATTATGTACAACAACTATCACGTCAACCATCTCA
>JAECUM010048471.1:0-12071 GCA_016617855.1 Megalonaias nervosa
AAGCACTCACGTCAATGGTCAAGGCCAAACACCACTATGATTAATATAGCTTTGACATCACTAAATTGCATCCAGTCTATCAATGATACATTGTACTACTATTTGACTGTTGTAATGTTCAATAAAAAGCACAAAACAATAATATTAAACTATTTAATAAACAATGAAGATAAACTATATGATGAAGATGAATGTAGAATCAGTTTACTAGGTGCCAATATTTGTGCAACCTACTCCATGAATCTACAGCTTTACACTGTGACAAGATAACTATCAAGTTACAATTTTATCAACATACTCTGAGATAAGGCAAAGACATGTACATAGACACTGCTCAGACATGTACATATATACTACTGTGACATGTACACACATACTGCTATGACATGTACATAGACACTGCTAAGACATGTACATAAACACTGCTAAGATATGTACATACATTCGGCTAAGACATGTACATACATACTGCTATGACATGTACATAGACACTGCTAAGACATACATAGACACAGCTAAGACATGAACATACATATGGCTAAGACATGTACATACAAATATCTCTGACATGTACATATATACTGCCATGACATGCACATACATACTGCTAAGACATGTACATACATACTATGACATGTATATAGACACAATGACATGTACATAGACACTGCTAAGACATATACATACATACTGCTATGACAAGTACATAGATACTAAGATATGACATACAAATGGCTAAGATATGTACTTACATACACTAAAACATGTACATACATACTGTTACGACATTTACATACACTAAGACATGTACATACATACTATGACATGTACATAGACACTGCTATGATATGTACACAGATACTGCTAAGACATGTACATACATACTGCTATGACATGTACATACATACCGCTATGACATGTACATACATACTGCTATGACATGTACATAGATACTGCTAAGACATGTACATACATACTATAACATGTACATAGACACTGCTATGACATGTACATAGATACTGCTAAGACATGTACATTTTCATACAAACTCATATTACATTCAACTAACAACTATCAAAACTTTAAGTCTCTTTCAACCAGCTGTCATCTTGTCGCATAACCAGAATGGACAAAACAGTTTCACAGGTATGGACAATTATTATCGTCATAGTTAAAAAAACATTTTTTTGAATGCAGGAAAGAATCTGAAAAATCATCCCAACAATGGTGCCAAAAAGAAAACCTCTCATGAATACTGCATTTTCTACACATTTTACATTTAATAAAGTCAGCTTGTCACAAGCAATTAAAAAATTCTAAATTTGTGGAAAAATATAATTAAAATGTTTTGAGTATCAATAGTTCAAGATAAGATATTTTCTCCTAACTCTGTGATAAAATAGGAATTGCTTGATCTTTACAATATTTCTTCTAATAAGTGCCCAGGGAGCATTTTAAATTTCTTTGGAGGCATCTATTACAAGACCGCATAATGTGGTTTTCTAATTGATGCTTCTTTTCAGAAACTTAAAATGCTCTCTGTGCCTCTATTAGAAGAAAAATTGTAAATGTCAAATATTGCTTTCGTTAATGTTCCAATTTTGACTTACACAGTCTTGAGCATTTATGTCCACATCATGACCAGAACTGAGCAGAAATGTAACTATGTTCTCTCTGCCATGTAGCACAGCCAGTATTAGTGGTGATCTCAGCCCCTGATGACAAACATACCAAGCATATTTCATTATTTCATCAATACATGCTCATTTGTAACTGGTCTTTTTTCAAATACAAAACTTTTATATTGATACTTAGGTAAAACAAATTCTGAAACATGTTTCTTATAGCTTCATTAATGCATCCATAGTAAAACTCAGCTTGCAATGGCATAACCACCAATAATATCAAATCCTTAAATACATGACTGTTATCTCTAATTCTTTTGATCCACACCTAATTATGCCTTGATCCTTCATGCCTCCTAATCAACTTACATAATTAATGTCATACTATTGATCCATATCTAATTATACTTTGATCTGTCATGCCTCTTAATTAATTTACATGGTTAACATCATACAACTGATCCATACCTAATTATACCTTGACCCTTCTTGCCTCCCAATCAGTTTACATACTGATTCATACCTAATTATGCCTTGACCCTTCATGACTCTTATTAAATCATTCTACATAGTTAATATCATAGTACTGATCCATACCTAATTATGCCTTGATCCTTCATGACCCCTAATGTAATCTACATAGTTGACATTATGTTACTGATCCATACCTAATTATGCCTTGTTCCATTATGCCTCCCAATCAATCAACATAATTTAAAATTATACTACTGATCCATACCTAACTATGCCTTCATTAGTCATGCCTCCCAATCAATCTACATAGTGATTCATATCTAATTATCCCTTGATCCTTCATTCCCCCTATTAAATCAATGAATATAGTTAATATCATATTATTGATCCATACCTAATTATGCCTAGCCCCTTCATGACCTCTAAAGTAATCTCCGTAGTTAAAATCATTCTATTGATCCATATCTAATTATGCCTTTACCCTTCATGACCCCTAATAAATCTACATATTTAACAACATATTGGTTTGTAGGAGACGAGGTTGATCAGTGGTTAGCACACTAGACTTGCGACCAGATGAGTGCAGGTTAAAATCCTGCCACGACCAGACCAAATCAGCTGCCATGGTCTTTCTCTCTGCAAGATACTTTACTTGCCTAGGAATATAACCTTATGCATGTTGATGTGCTATTACACTTCAACAAAATTACTCATCCAACACTGGAGACATAATGCACTGTAATTTCTTACTGCAATGAAGTTATAGGTCAATCAGATTAACTACTGAATAAATATGCATATAAATCTATAAAATTATTTTAAATAAAAGATATGTGACACATAGGAATTTTTCTTGACCTTGCATTTGACTGTGTATTCTGTATCAACAATAATGGCCTGAAGGCTTAACTTTGATGTAACATATGAAATGGGGAGATATCATGCACAACTCACCTTTTCTTTACTGTTAGGCAATAACTAACAATTTACCTTATCTTTTGTATTAATAAGATGTTGTGGTGCATCACTATCCTCTAAGATCTGCTTGATTCTTTCCACTGGTTGGAAACTGGTGATGGCTGAATGAAGCTGCTTTACCTGGGGCTGAAAGTACAGGTACAGTGAATTAATCTGTCTGTAAGGGACAGTACAAGTGTCCTTTATAGATAAGTGTCCTTTACAAGGAGATCTTTCTCAGATATGCTTCATATATAATTTTATAATTCCCAATGAAATTTTTATTTCAAAAATGATCTAACATTGAAACATGTATGGATAATTTATTCAAGTGAAGTCTAAATATGTTGTTAACAGTGGCAAGTATCAATACAAGCAATCCAAATTTACCATAACTTACATTCAGGTCACCCAATGACCATAACAAGGGAGACAACTTTTTGCAACTAAATGAGGCACCTGCTAATAGCCATATTTCCATATAAACAGAAAAGCAAAAATACAGTCTACATATCATGCACTGTCAACTCTGATATTTCACATTACATAAATATTCAGTATATAACAGTGTATTATACACCGGATTCAGTGTTGGTGAACCTGAAAACTAACTATAAAATAATACCTGAAATGATGGCAACAACTTAGTCGGTCTGAATGAAGCAGATTTTAATCAGTTTTATATTTCTTTCAACTTTTAGTAACACCAGCCAGATTTCCTGCCAAAAGACTGCATTATTTCCTTTCATCCCAGAATGCTTTATAAATAAATCTGGTCAAATGCTACTGAGTTATTTTGAAAAAGTAGTTTAACAGGTATTCTATTCTTAGTAATGGCAGCCATATTTGAGGGCAAATCTGTATCATCATAATAAATAAGAAAACCCACGATACCAAAATGCTTTCTGTCAAATGTGTTCAATTTTTCTGTTGTAAAGCTTCTGTGAAGAAGTTCTTTAAAGTTTGTTTTTTTCTACTTTTAGAAATGGGATCCATATTTTATGGTGGATTGGCATCATTTTGTACAAATCTGAAGCCCTTTGTTCCGGATATTGGCCATATTTTGTTGAGCAGCTTTTCAGGACAAGTCATTCAAATTCTTAAATGTCTACTTTTAGCAACAGCAGCTTTATTAGATGGTGAATCGCATCATCTGTGTCAAATAACAGCCTCCACACAAACATTCTTTTTGTCAAGATTGGTCAAATTCTTATGTGCATGCAGCCAATGGCAGGTTGGCATGGTTTGTGTAAATATTAATTTGAATGTTTCTGACAAGATAATTTGTGTAAGTAAGATCAAATTTTTTTCAGTAGGTTTTTAGATGAATTCATACCCATATTTAATTCAGGATCTTTTTTACCAGAATGATACCTGCCATGTTTGGTTGAAATTGGTCTGGTGGGTTTTGAAGTTGAAAACAGTGATTTGCTGAGAGACAACAAAATGTGTTGTTTTTTTATCAACAATGACTAAATCTGAATGATAGCTGGCATAATTTGTGTAAGTTTGAAAGGTCTTCACACAGAATGTTTTATCTTAAATTTGATCAAATTCTATGCAATGGTTTTTTTGGGTTGGCGGGGGTCTTCTGTTTTTTTGGTAATGATGGCCATGTTTGATGGCTCATTGTATCACTTTTGTACATTTGAAATCTTTTAATGCCACAATGCTTTCTCTCAGATGTACCAGATTGCAGCTCAGCAGTTTCTGTGTAGCCACTAACAGGTGTTACTGTTCTTAGTATAGCCAGCAATATCTGATGACAGATCAGCATAAGTTGTAAAAATTTGAAAGTATTTAAAACCTGGATACTTTCTGCCAAAATTGATTAGAACTGGTCATGGTTTTAAAATATTGATGAGCATATACACAGTATACACAAGAAAACTGTAAAGACAAACATAGAGACATACCATAAGCTAATTTATAGCCAGTTAAGATAGCAATAAAATTATACCTGAAACGATGGCAACCACTGTGTCAGTTTCAAAACATCATCAGTTTCATTTCCTGAGGCATAAATAAATGTGTCTCTGTACTGTGAAAAGAAAGAACACAAATGTTTGTTTAACATCAAATTAGCAAAGAACTTGGAATTAAAGTTTTTCTTTTCATCATGTATCAATTTTACAAAAAATTTATTTGTTGTTTCAAGCCATAAATTTAAGACCCACGGAAGAGTATTCTGGCTTTAGAAAAATTACAATTCTGGTACTCCCTGAAATTTCAGTAACAACTAGTGGTACTTCTGTAAACGGTCACAAACTGTGATTCTAATTAAATACATAAATTCACTGTTTACAGAATCTAGTTTATTTGGAAGGATCAAGAGATTAATACAATTACAACCCAATACAGAACTGAATGATTATGGCTGGCCATTTATTGAAGTATACATTTTTACCTCATAATTCACAAAGTAAAAAAATGTCTGAAAGACTTTATGATGACATTGTCAGTAACTAATGAACAATTTACACTTTATTAAATAACCAACCATGACAATGTAATCCTTTTAATTCCAAGTTTCATCCTTCCTTCCACCAAATCAGTGAATTTCATCAAAAGAATATTCAATTTAATTTTTTTGTAGCTCTTAGTTTTCTTTTCTTAGCCTCTTCACCTTGTGCCAGAAAACTTAGCTACATTTTGGCTGGCAAAGGGTCATCAGCAATTCTATACTATTATAGGCAGAGTGTCAGAACAGGCCATAACTGAGATATGACACATTTTCACCCATTATGATTTTATTTTTTCTTTACCCAGTTTTTGTTTTTCTTTCAGTAATAAATGCACATCTGGTACCTGATATTTTAGCATTCATTGTTCTTGCTTTCTACACATTTCAATCTTTCAGAACCAAACCCAAACTGTGTTCACCTTTAGTGAGGTCCACTGATCTCATGTTATATGACCATGACCTTCAATAAAATACTGTCGAAGCAAAAATGAAGCAATTTATGAATGTAGAATGGTTAATAAAGCCAACTATATGATTTGCTTTGCTAAAGAGGTGACTGTTAGAGTACAAGAAAAACTGTGTAACTACACTTTATTTGGGGTAGAAAATTTTGATCTGCAGTCATGAGGGTGGGGGCATGTTGTTATTACTATGGCATAAGGATCTGGCAAAAAAGTTTCATCTACAGTACACTGTAAACTGATCAGAAACTGAAAGTAGTCAACAGAACTTACTGGTGTGTACAAAAATCCAGATCTGTATCATGTGACCATTTATATCCAATCACAATGCAGAAAACTCAGTCAATTCATAACAACTGGAATTATTTCCTTATAAATAAAGCTAATTCATATAATTTTTGTGGATATAAATTTTCATGGTTTTGCAAAATAAGACATTTTCGCTGGCACTTAAATTCATGGGATGGGGAAGGGGTCCTTGTCTTTCCAGAGAAAGGTCCTTTTTCGGTTTGGTCTTTCCATTTGTGATTTGTGCAGACCATAAAATCCCAAAACATTTGGTACCCAATGAAAATGGTACTCCATAAAAACTAGTATTTCAAAACAAGTTTGGTATTCAAAAACAAGAATATGCCTGAAAAATACTAGATCTATTGCTTGAAGAAATACTATTAATGAAACCCAATGCATAGACACTAATTACAGAAGAGTACTGAAGCTCACATTTCACTGACTGTTGAACAATGCCACTACATCAACACTGTGTCAATCAAATCTCATGGTACACACAAATGCTTGTCAGGTATATCATCCCAAATTGCAGAACTATACAAGTTTCAAACCACTGATAATAAGGTCCAATCATTCACTCATTGTCACATTATCCATTCAGTGTGAACTGGTTTGATTAATTAGGATGCAAGGATCACTAACACATTTCACTGTTCATCACCATAACGTCTTCCTTGTCCATGATGTCCTCCATGACCTATTTAGCATACCAGTTTTGGAAGTATCATGCTAATTCTTCTTTGTATTCTTTGCTTATTGCCAAGTCTAGTGGATGAAGTTGGTCCATATATGAGCCAGGCACAAACAAAGCAGTGATTCCAGTATCTTTCAATTAAGTTAACATCTTTACACATTGGTGGCATCAGCTTCCATTGAAGTTGAACATTTAGATGAAAACACAAGGCATATGTGATTGATATTGATAGGTGTTTTATTTATGCTCACAGAGGCAGTAGTATTGTTTTAGTGTTGTTGGCTGTGTTGGCCTCCATTAATGTTATTCACCCAGATGAATACACAGTGTAATTATTGAACTTGTTAGGTCTTTGATTTGTGCCCAAACATGTGGTAGTGTAGCTTTAAACATTTAAGTGACTGCTGTTTGCATAAGCATAGTTTTATTCTTTTGCATTCTTTATTTTGGATATTTGTAGAGTTTAAACCATTAAATTAAATACCTACTAATATCAAAACTTTGACGGGCAAAACCACACATTTAACCACTCATGAAAATGCCCTTTTTTAATAAAACTAAAACAAACTGAGCCCCACAAAAATAATTAATACAACAGGTGTCATAAAAACTTGAATTTTCCTAAAGGGTGTATCCTTATATATATGAAGAAATTCTGATGATTTCCTCAAATTTGATGACTTTCTCAACTTCAATGACTTTCTCAACTTTGATGATTTTCTCAAATCTTTTTTTGAGAAAAAAAGTTTCTATTTGTTAAATTTTAAAGTTAAAACTGTGACTTTTGCATCCTCAAAATATTTCAGCTTCGGCTGTCAAAAACACTGATATAATTTCTTAAGTATCATAAGCAAAATATCTCAAATTCAGAAGAAATCTTTAGAATGTTAGTGAATTAAGAGCCTGAACTAGAGTTTCAAAGCAACTGCTTTTAGGATTACCTCCCATATCTTCCAGATTGAAATCATGGGTACAAAATAGTTCTTTGCACAAAGTTAGGTTCAGTGTTAATATGTTGCAATATTGGGGTTTTCTTAAAACTAGTTTTTCTCTCTCTCTCATATATATATAGTATATATATATAGCAGTATAGCAGTATATGTTATATGTTATATATATATATATATATATATATATATATATATGCGGCAAGATTCTCAAAGCATGCATCTTGTACTGAAGACAGTGTCATGACTGGTCAGGGGAGAGTCTGCATGAGGAACCATGATTATGTGCAGAAACAAGAGATGGATTTGCAATGACAGATTCTACTATATATGTTATTGACTAGAAAACCTTTAGCATCTCTGAAATCATTAGAAAAACTTTCCTGTCATATCACTGTATCCCTTCCAAGCAGAAAATAATTACTTTTCTAACTGCAACATTAAGACTTCGCCACATAAAACTGACAATATTTTAATAGTTACTTGAGACTGAGTTAATAATTCATGATTATGAAGGAAATGATATACAGGGTCATACATTTTACTTACATTGAAGAAAACTTCAAAGCTGTCATAAGCATTAATCACCATTGACTTAAGTGTAGAAAGTTGAGATGTTCTGATCAACTTTATGTAATGCTGGAATGTAGTAGAAATGTAGAAATGTAATCAAAATGTAACAGAAATGTAATAAAAATGAAAGCTTTAAGTTATATTTCAATATTTAATACATAGTCTTTCTATTGCTTATAATTCAATGACAATTGGGTTACATATAATTTATATAGTTCACACCTTTGATCCAACCATGCATACAATTCTTATCTAAAAGTCTGAATTTTGACTGCATGTTCATAACTGTTACATAATCAATCAAAATATGGGTGAATTTGAAGAGAAAAAAAAACACTTGGATAAATCATGCTGTCTTGCAATGTTAATGCCAAGAAAAATCAGAAATGCATTGCAAATTATTGCTGTGAACTTATAACACTACAAAGAAAAAATGACATGCACCCAGAAATGGTGTTGCATCCATTTTATCTTCATTTATTGGCAGCCTGCATGAGTTAGCCTTATATCCTCCAATGGCACACAAAATTCATATACAGTGTATAAAAAAGTAACTCATGGCAAAAAATCATGTAACTAAATCCATCTGTACATGATGGATATGTAGGGGACATGCTCAATATGTTGGGGACAATCTGAATATGTAGCAGACATGATGGAATATGTAGAGAACATGATGGAATTTGGAGGAGTGATAAGGACCATGATATTAACAATTAGCTATGTGATGATAAAAATGTGAATTTCATGCTGTGGTACTAACCATCACACCAACTGTCATGGAACCAATTGTTATACCAACTGTTATTGTGTCAATTGCCATGCCAACTATTATGGTACCAACTATCATACCAACTGTCATGGTACCAATTGTCATACAGACTATCATGGTACCAACTGTCATTCCAACCATCATGGTACCAATTCTCATACCAATTCATGGTATCAAATGTTAAACCAATTTTCATGTACCAATTGTCATACCACCTGTTATGGTGCCAATTGCCATACCAACTATCATGGTACCAACTGTCAAACAACTCTCATGGTACCAATTGTCATACAATGGTTATGGTACCAATTGTCATTCCAACTGTCATGGTAACAACTGTCATGCAAACTTTCTTCGTACCAATTGTCTTTTTAACTGTCATGGTACCAACTGTCATGCTAACTCATGGTACCAAATGTCAAACCAATTGTCATGATACCAATTGTCATGATACCAACTGTCAAGGCACCAATTCTCATACCAACTGAAGGTACCAAATGTCAAACCAACTGCCATGGCACCAATTGTCATACCAATTGTTATGGCACCAATTGTCATACCAACTGTCATGGTATCAATTCTCATACCAACTCATGCTATCAAATGTCAGATCATTTGTCATGGCACAAACTGTCATACCAAGTGTTATGACACCAATTGTTGTCCCAACTGTTACAGTACAGACTGTCAAATCAAAAAATATTATAAATAAAACTGAAGAGTAGCTACAGTGAAATATCTCAGACTGGAAGATTATCGTAAACTATAATACCAGTACATGACAGATTTTTAATTACCTTAAACCATAATACCAGTAAATGACAGATTTTTAATTACCTTAAACCATAATACCAGTACATGACAGATTTTTAATTAACTTAAACCATAATACCAGTACATGACAGATTTTTAGTTACCTTAAACCATAATACCATGACAGGTTTTTAATTACCTTAAACCATAATACCAGTACATGACAGATTTTTAGTTACCTTAAACCATAATACCAGTACATGACAGATTTTTAATTACCTTAAACCATAATACCAGTACATGACAGAAACCATACCAGTACATGACAGATTTTTAATTACCTTAAACCATAATACCAGTACATGACAGATTTTTAGTTACCTTAAACCATAATACCAGTACATGACAGATTTTTAATTACCTTAAACCATAATGCCAGTACATGACAGATTTTTAATTACCTTAAACCATAATGCCAGTACATGACAGATTTACCTTAAACCATAATACCAGTACATGACAGATCTTTAGTTACCTTAAACCATAATACCAGTACATGACAGATTTTAAGTTACCTTAAACCATAATACCAGTACATGACAGATTTTTAATTACCTTATTCTCATTTAATCTGAGCAAAAGATTTTAAAAGGTTCAGAAAGCTTATTATATATTATAATCAACAGTAAATAAACATGTGTATTTTCATTAGTAAGAACCTTTAAGCTTTAGATGACATATGATACAGCGAACTTTTATTACAAAGACATGTTTGGTCATTATCTCAGTTTGCCACTGCATCAATTTAACAACTTATGGATATATATATTCTTGTTAGGTGTACACAACATGTAATAATAAAGACAGAAAGGTAAGTAAAAAGAAAGGTGATATGCTTGTCATAACTGATTTTATAAAATAACCTACAGTTTACTAACAGATATTCGTGGAAGTATTCCATGCTGACCAAACAAATTAAAAATAAAGATGAAGGCATAGCTACAGTAACATTTCTTGCACTGGCAGATTACCTAAAATCGTAATACTGAATTGTGACAGGTGTTTGTTTCACATTTTTCTCATTTATTTTCAAATCCACATCTTAAAAGGTTCTGCAGGTTTGTAATGCCTAATTAGGTTAACCTCCCAATTATCAGCATGAGTATCCAATGTTGTGAACAGCTGGCATCAGGATGGAGTTACAGGCAGATCCAATACCCTAAAAGATAGTCTCATTACTGTAACAATAAATGCCAGGAAAGTGAATTTCAGGTCTGTGAGAAGTGTCACTGTGACACCTGGTCAGCAGATTTTAAGTCTATGAGTAGTGCCACTGTCAGCGAATTTTAGCATATTCTCAATGTAACACTTATCAGAGGATTTCAGGCCCTCTGGCTGTGTAACTAACACCTAGTCAATGGATTTTATGCCCATGAACAGTGTCATTGTAACACCTGGTCAATGGATTTCACGCTTATGAACAGTGTCATTGTAACACCTGGTCAATGGATTTCATGCCTATGAACAGTGTCATTGTAACACCTGGTCAATGGATTTCATGTCTATAAACAGTGTCATTGTAATACCTGGTCAATGGAATTCAAGCCTTTGAACAGTGTCATTGTAACACCTGGTCAACGGATTTCACACATATGATCTGTGTCATTGTAATACCTGGTCAATGGATTTCACACCTATGAACAGTGACACTGTAATGTTTACTTACATAGTAACCTGCATGACAGTTAGAGAAACTAATGTCGATGTTGGAACTTGAATATTCTGTTGTAACAGTAAAATTTCATAGCATGAATGTTCATTACAACTGGTGTTTCATTGCAACGTGAATAGTCTGTTGTGGTGAATGTCGCTGTAGGAATTAATTGATCATTTCATTTACATACAGACACTTATTATTTAAATAGTCTAATATTGAAAGAAGAAAACAAAAGTAGAGACATTATAATATTCTGGAACACTGAAAGTTACCTTGTCAATCATGTCTACAACATCCTGCCGCCTTGCAAATCTTGCTATATCTCTTGTTGTCAGTCCCGTCT
>JAECUM010048472.1:0-12572 GCA_016617855.1 Megalonaias nervosa
TGTCTTAGTCACACACACACACACACACACACACACACACACACACACACACACACACACACTCGATGCCAATATAGACCAACAACATGCAATGAGGACTTACGTTGGCAAACATTTATAAATGACTGAGTACAACTAACCCCGGCTCTCTAACTATCCTTAAATCCATCTAACATTTTGCATAGCGAAATTGAGTTTTATTTCTTGAAAGAATTTCAACCTTAATAAGCATTAAACAAAGCCAGAAATTTATTATTGTCTTGATCATCAGCGAAATAAATAATAATCCTATTTTTTTAATGGTCCTTAACAGGCAGAAATAGCTACAGGTATAACTAAGTCAGCATTGGTTATTAGCAACATAATGAAACTTTGTATTGGTACCGAACAGAGCTTTTACAAAACTCTTAACATAATCAAATTAGTACAGCACATGTAGGAAAATGTGAATCATGGTCAGGCAATATTTGCACACCGATTAATGAAATATCACTGGGTTTTAAAGTATTGAATTTTTAGACTGACACAGCACAGCGTTTTGACTCATTATAATAATTACGTTTTTTATTTTAGCAATATCAGTAGTGGATGAGTTGCTTTTCGTACAGTATCCCTGACAATAGATCTAAGATGTTATATGCAATAAATATAGCATGCTAAAGATGAAATCAAAACAAACGGACCACTTAGGCCACCGGAGCGGTCTAACTGATGGGAGTAAAAATGGTTCAGTGTTGCCTTGGTCAGGACCCAATGGAATATGCTGACTGCCCCACAGAAACAGTATCCTGGCCCGTCATTGTCAACCCTATCATCGTCGCTGACATGTAAGTTCCACCTGACATACCCATGGAGAGAAAGCAAGACCAATGGTCCCAAATATGAAATGCCCAACCAACCGGCTTCCTCGACTTCCCTGATATTAGATGGGCTGTGCATTTGCCATCGTTAACTAAGGTCGAGTGCGTCCCTCCGGCACACAATAGAATGGACAATACATTTACCTATACCTGCCCCATACTGCAAAGTAGGTAGGATCTAATATACGAGCCAACGAGACCTTTGACCCTTAACTGTCTGCAAGTGTTCTGCCACTGCGGCGGTACCGACTTTAATTTGAACAAGAAGCAAATGGTAAAATTAAGAATAAACAATTATCTGCATCCATACATCTGATAAAAAATTCAGCGGAAGAAAACTGTGTGTAAATTCAACAGAGGGTAAAAACAAATTTGATCTTGCCTTGTTAGTTTTGACGCTCCGGGTGCTAGTGAGTTGTCTAATTTGATTAAAAGTAGTTTGAAACAGAATTATTAACATTGGATTAATTTAATGGGAAGAATTAGTTCAATTCAAGAAATTCAAGTTCCTGCTTAATTTCGCCATTGACATGTCGAGTATCAATGCAAAGAAATCAAACAGATTAATGGTTGCAAACTGACTTTATTCTTGAATATGATCAAATTTCACTATGCTTATAACACAAGCTTGTTTGGTGGTGGTTTTTATGGCACAGGAACACTTTGAATGCTACATCTTGCCGTGGTAAAATGCTTTGCCCAAGGATGCAACACAGCAGCATATCAGTTCTGATCCGATTCGAGCCAAGATCCTAAGGGTCATGAGCCCATGCTTTAACCAAAGTGGCACTGCGGCTATTATGCCACTAATTGATGCAAGATGTATTCTACTGTCACTAAATATGGTTGTGATTATGAATTATTAATATGGAAAGCAATATTAATACTCCAATATTCTTGGAAGTTAGAGTCTTGGGTTGTAATGGATTTCTCCGACTTAATGGGAGTGTGAGAACCTGTCGCTTAAATAGAAATAAAACTTAACAGAAGTATCAGAGTAATCAAGCAGATAATTACCATGGGAGGGTGAGTGACAAAAGAAATGTCCTGAATGAATTCAAAACCATGTTTTATCAAGATTGCTTCTCAATCGTTCTTCTTGAGTTGAACCAGTCAAAATGAAGCCACGCATATCCATCATTAGTTAATAATCATGTTCCCTCGTCCAAATTATTGTATTTGCCATCATATTTTACCCTCTAGAACAACCATGACAAATCCCCTTTCCCCATTCTGTTCACGTTCGTCAAAGGTGGTTAACTGTTAGACAAAGTAGCAAGTTTTAATTAAAAGAATGCAACATACAATTGCCACAACACAATGTTTATTAGACAAAGATGTTTTAGTTCTTCAATTCTAACCAACGAAAGAAAAATGGTCGCAGTGTTGCCTTGGTCAGGGCCCAGGGTAACATGCTGACTGCTTGCTGAACACGGCCCCTAGTGGCATACCACAGAGAGAGAGAGAGAGAGAGAGAGAGAGAGAGAGAGAGAGAGAGAGACATGCTACCCAATCTGAGATGCCTCAACAAACCTGCTTCCTGTTTCCCCTGAGATTGGATTGGCTGGACATTCACCAGCAATAACGACGGTTGAGCGCATTCCTCAGAAAGAGGAAGAAAACTGTCGAGTCTACCATGCCTACATTGCAGTGCCCGTTTTCGCATCAACAAACATATGCTCGATTAATCAATATTTTCTTCTGGAACGATCTGATCCATTTTCAAACAGAGCCAATAAACTTATTGGAATATCAATTTCCTTTATCAAAACTATAGTGTGTGTGTGTGTATGTGTATGTGTGTGTGTGTGTGTGTGTGTGTTGTTTCGAAGTTTAAAAGTGTGCTGAACCATGTATCAAGGTTGCTTCTCAGTCATTGCGCATGCATTTAACTAATAAAGGTAGTCGTGAATTTACCCTCGAAGATTAAGGGTTAGGTCTCTTAGACCAAACTACTGTATTTGATATAGTATACTTACCACGAAGACAATCATGATATATTTTTCCCATTTATTTAACTGTCATTAAGGCGGTTATCGATTAGTGATAAACGCAGCTATTAGCGATCTACATGATTCCATTCAATTGATCAAATAGAGCAGATTAAACAGTTGACTTTATTTTCTTACAACAAATCTGTACCAATTACATCGCAGCTTAAAGGTGACAAAACTCTACCCGAAGTGTATATAACAACATAGCCGAAATTCCAATTCTGAACGTGACTGTTTGATCAGAAAAGAAAGTCAAAAGTTACAGAATTAAAAAGAAAAGCAAATCTTGGAAATTCAATATTCAATCAAACTATTATTTTCAGACATCTGACTGAATCATCTGTACTTCGGGCATCCGCATAAATATGCTGTATTTTCTTGCATTCCAGTAATTCTGTAACATTCTGAATAGTCCCTCTTTGCTTTCTTGATGTTGCTTAGGGAAATATTGATCTTAAACGAGCCCCCCCCCCCCCCCTTCGGACTTGGAATAAAATATCAATACCGCCCCTTAACCCACTTTGCGATTTCTGAATAATTTATTTTACAGTATGAATGGAATCAACACAAATTCAAGTTTATACAAGTCTAAGTGAGTGCATCGAAGCAAATGGACGACATGACTTCACTGGCAACTCCTAAATGTCACAACTCTTGTTCTAAAATAGGCCTTTAAAGCTCCAATGCCGCCTTGTGTCATAATTTGAGATGATTTGTTAAAAACAACACTGTCTGACATAAACCGTTCTTTGAAATAATCAAGATCTTAGGTTTAAGCTACGTTCAAATATTCAGCTTAGAATCAAGAGGTGCCACCCCTTAATTCAATCAACGAAGTCGCTTGTAATTCTGTTCTTTTTCGGGAGTGCTCCAAAAATAGTGATGTGATCTATTTTACAAATTCCGTTAGTGCCTAATCTAATAACCACAACATTCGCACGTGACTCACAAATTGATGCGAGAGGGTATGACGATACGCAAACCCGCGTCTTGTAATCGGATCTGAGATGAAAAAGATCCACTTGATATTAATAAGACTCGGGTGAATAATAGTGATCAGCTGGGCGCTGCAAGGTGTTTAACTTGGGCTGAAGATAATCCGACATAGCATGGTGTCAGATTCTTGTGTTTACAAAGGTGACATCTTCAAAACTTGTGCTGCAGCTTTCGACTGAAATCGGGTGACCCACGGAGGTCGCCGATCAACATCGGATTCATTCGTACACTGTGAAAATGGCTGGGTTTCTCAGTTCGAGGGACAAATTGCATGTCTCATAATGTGATGAAACATCGATGTTATCTTATTTTAATTGAATCAAATTATTTTTGGGACCAATATCTTTCAAGATTCAGTATTATTCAGATAATCTGGCATATACGACTTTTTAACGTAACGGCATCATTGGGGTTTAAGTGCACTCCCGTTGTTGACTTAAACCCAACTCTCCTCAATAAATTATTATGATTTACATGTTATGGGGAATATACATACATATTGAGCACGCGGCTATTTACATATACTATGATTTGAAATACGTAGGAAGAGGTAAACGAAGTTCAAAGATTTTGTACTCGATTGCAATGTCTTCTTTAGCCGGCAATAAAACAAGCTGATACTACTTCCAAAACAATATTGTGAAACATTGGACATTTCGTTGGTACTTGACATCCCCTCCAGAGGCCATGAAGACGTGTGTTTTAACCAGATCAGAATCTGGTGACTAACATCATAAAATATCCCTTGTTGTATATCTGATACCTAAAGTTTCAATCTGTAGAATATTTAGTCGCTTCTGAAGCAATTAATGCAGATTGGATGACTTCCAAGGTAACGAAAAAGGATAACAAGAGAACACTAAATGTGATGCGTAATATTAACCTCAAATTGACTTCATTCAATTCATAAATGCTATCCTATCAAATATGCACATTTTAACAAACAATAAGTTTAGCGCCAAATAACTTAACTGAGACAGGTGAGACAAAAAAGCAGCAGCAACAACAACAAAAAGAAAACAGCAGCAGTTTTAATTTTCATACAATTTCAGATAAAATGGAAACCGGCTCAGTAGTATTGAATCATACAAAAAACAACCATGCAGTCCCATCACCAGTGAGTCAGTTATGAACTATTGTGGGCACTTCTGACTAAAATGTCAAGAGTTTTCGACGAGTTATTGAATTTCTAAGTTCTCACGGATTATTACCTGCTCAACTTTACAAGACTGCTAATGTACAGTTAAACTAATATAATTGTATTGGGGGATTTTAGAGAGTATAATTATGCAACAAATCATATTTTCATACTTTTCTACACTAGGCCATTCTAAAATAAGATATGATACATTAGAAGCAGGTTTCTTTTACATACATGAAGTGGCCACCAAACAATGAACTGTTGCAATACTAGCAGCTGCAAATGATGATGTCTTTGTATACTGCAAATGATGATGTCCATGTATACGTCGCTCCTTTTTGCAATTTGATATTCAGTTACGACTTATTTTGAAGATGGTTCAGTTGCTTTTGGGGTTAATGAATGCAAATATGAATACCTCTTTCTGGTGTCCCAATTCGACAACTTACGGAAATAAAAGAATTCTAATAATAATTAAATACCACAAGGCCTCAAGTACTGAACCATATGAAGGAAACAAGAAAGTGAAATTATCCCTTTATATGATGAGATCATCGGTGATCATAATGGAACATATCTAATAGGTGAAAATAATGGCTATGAATGATGCTTGGAAACATTTTAGAAGAATTATTGCTATTGTTGTACTTGCTCCGATTCGGAGTACTTTGTTACCCCCCCCCGTCTGTCTGTCTGTCTGTCTCTCTCTCTCTCTCTCTCTCTCTCTCTCTCTCTCTCTCTCTCTCTCTCTCTCAAACCTTCGCCTTGAAAATATTTGCCGAAAGATTATAAGTGAAAAATCTATATTGTGGCTGCAAGAGCGACATAAACCTGTGCGCCAGTACCTACCACTATCTTGAAGACGACATATACCACATCAGTAATAAAATAACGAAGACAACGGCGACGATAATAATGATGCTGGTGATCCCAAGGAAGTACCTGAGAGAGAGACAAAATCTTTCCAGTAATTAATTGAAAACATTAAAGACTATAATAATGATGAAATTCTCACAGGTGAACCGCCTCTGTATGTTTTATTTCAAAATCAATCCGGAAGCTAAATGCAGTCATTGCTTTTCAGAATCTTTAATAATCAAGGAGCTGATGGATGAAGAAATATTTCTCACATAGAAACAGATTTTCCAACATCTCAAAATGGAACATAAAATAATTTGCTAATAGCATAAATGAATGTAAAGAAGCAACTCTTCATGAATTTCATGACAATGTGATGAAGATGAATGTCAAGGTCATCCGTTCTACTGGTTTTGGTAATTTCATTATAATGGCCATAAGATGAATGTCAAGGTCATCCGTTCTACTGGTTTTGGTAATTTCATTATAATGGCCATGTAATGAACAGCCAGTCTTGTAAATCCAGGATTAAATACACTTTTCTGGCTACAAATTCTTCCGTTTGTGCGGAGATTACGTGGACATTGTTCAAAATATAAATACGTTATCAATTTCAACATCTACTAGTTATTTCTAGACATATTTTTTTCTGTTGCAATAGCTGTATACTTAAAGATAAAATTAGAGTGTATAAAATGTTTTTAAAAATATTTTTTGCATCTCAAATTTTGTTTTATGCTGTTCAATCAGTGCAGACTTTGCGAAACAAAATTATTGCGAATGCAGTTATACGGAAGGGACTCGCTTTACGTTGTTTTAATCTAGATCACTGTTAAGTAATCCGAGATGTCGGTTTACTAATCCATTGTCTCAATCGACTAAATAAAGATCATGGTTTACTAATCGGAGATATCGATTTGCTAATCGGGAACGAAACTTCGGATAAGTAGATCGAGATCTCAGATTAGTAATCCGATATCTTGGATTAGTAGATTGAGATTTAAGATTAGTAATCCGAAATCCTTGATTAATAGATCAAAATCTCAGATTAGTAATTTGATATCTTGGATTAGTAGATAGAAATCTCAGATTAGTAATCTGATATCTTGGATTTGTAGATCAAGATCTCAGATTACTAAACCGAGATAAAAAATAAAAAGTGAAGTGTGTCCATTCAGGGCTTCCATACAGTTCCACTACCTGCAAATCTACCTATGTATTACTCACATAAGCTTAATTTTCGATTGCAATTTTAATTTGACTGATTTATTCTAGTCAAGTTTACCTGTAAGCGTAAGAAAAGAAAAAAAATCACACTGAAGAATTACTCAGCTTCCAGAGATTGTACTTACAGGGTTAATTAGTGTGAAATATATACATTACAGGGTGAATAATTGTGAAGTACATACAGTACAGGGTTAATAATTGTGAAGCATAAATTAAAGGTGTTCATAAATCAAAGGTATTCATAAATCAAGGGTGTTCATAATTGATTGTTGTAATAATGAAATCAAAATCCTTTATGTGAAATGATAAAGGCTGCGTATCGAAGCCAAACAACGTTATCAGGTTAAAGTATATAATGACTCGCTAAGAATGAGAAATATTCACACGATTCCAGTCATTTTAAGCGATTGTATTTCGGATTATTCCATTTTATTGCGGTAAGGGACATTTTTCTCGGTCTAACGAAACTAGATTTTTTGTAACCGATAATGTTTTATTTAAAACATTTCTTTCTGACGAGTGAGAACAAGTTTATAAACAAACAGAAGCTTCATTAAGTCGTTCTTATTTCAATCTATTCTCTTACAGGGAAATAAAAATTATATGTAAATTGTAATTTATTTCAGACTGAAATTTCCTTTTGGAAACATGTTTATTCTTGCCTACAGCATTATATGTTTGATATTTTAATTCCTTTTCTTAACCGAGGGTAATGTTTCTCTAACAATGAAATTATTCTGCTATAACCAAACACATCCTAATTATCGAACAGTGACCAAAGGTAAAATATGTTTTTTTTTTTTTTTTTCATTGCAAGGTCATCTTAATCTCATCTTTTCATATTGATCAGTTGTCGTCTAGGTAACTTGCAAACTAAATATCCTCACTAAAGCTGAATTATTCAACGTCATCCAACCCCCTGCTCCACCAACTCCAAAAATAAAAAAAAACTTATCTTGTATTGAAAACGTGAAAAAAAGTAAAGAACGGCTATATAGATAAATCTATATCCTTTGAATGACATGCTTGGGAGAAAGGTTTTACACAATAACTCGTGAAAATTACAGTGTGTATGTACACGCCTAAAGTGTACTATAAAGAAGAATACAACAATGAGTAAATGTTTAAATGTCTTAAATAAATGATGAAGTAATTCAACTAGCAAAATTGTTTAATACGAAAGAGGAGTGCAAATAGTAGTAACATGTTCAGGAAAATGTTAGATCGAACGTCATAACAATCGCAAGGGTTGGGGAGATTTTTCGCATTATTGAGAATCTCTAAATGTAACTAAATAAACCCAACCTAATGAACAGGAGATCGAAATGTGAGCGAGTAAAATCAATTACAGATCGAAATGTGACAGAGAAAAATCAATTATAGATTGAAATGTGACATTTTAAAATCAATCGTAGATCGAAATGTGACAGTAAAATCAATTACCAGAATTACTACTATTGTGTTACCTCGAGTATTATGATTGCTTTTCTATGTTGAAACATAGCAATTGTATAAGTCTGTCAGCTATGAGAGGAATTTACGATTTGCAACGATTCCATTTTTTTATTCTTGTAAGAGATGAAATGCTTGATCAAAACGCTTTTACCAACAGTAAAATGCTGAGAATGTATACTGATTTATCATTTTACACGTCTCAAACGTGAAAAGCAAATAAACACTTAGTCGAAGTTGTTAAGTTAAATCTACGTGTACTGGATCAATCAGTTTGATTAAATATTTTTGCACATTCATGCTGCATGTACAAAACACACACGGGAAATAAGGTGCGATCCATAAACTTTGTAGACCTCAGTGAGATCAGATATATGTACTCACTGTGACAGCATTTATATATTTCTATTATTAAACACAAGAACGTTGTGGGAAGACACGCTAATTGGTTAATAACGGGGAATATATATTGAAATTTAGAGTGTAATGGATTGAATTACTTATATGACTATATTAGTAATTTGACTCACAATATACAACGTATCGATACAGACTGATGCAGATCTAATCTAAATCAAATCGAATTTTCTTTGTAGTGTAGTCTTTGCTCATCAGTATGATGCATTCATATCAACAATATTTGCAGATGTATTTAATAAATATTGGGGTGTTCCTGATTGATGTAAACATATTTAATACTTCGCCATATCTACCTTGTCAAAAATATAGCTTGTTTCATAAAGGTAAAATATTATGATAATAGGATTAATTCTTTAAGAAATATGTGCATTAAATGTATTTGCTCTTCCAAAGGAGTCTTGTGTTTTAGATAGTCTCTTTATTTTATTGGTTATATTGTGCATTTGCTGATGATAATAAGCACAATTTGAATTTAATTTGAATTTTATTTCTATACAACAAAAAAAAACACTAGTTCTAAAAAAAAGTGTTGCATCAGATGTACGTTAAGAGACATCAAGTTAAACATTTCCATTTCCTTCATATTAAACACAAACTGGCATAATTAAATATTAGTTCATTTTTATGACGTTTCAAGTTTTAGAAAATTGTGACAATCAAACACGTTAATAATTTCTCAAATTGGTGATTTTCAAAACAATTTCCTGGTAAAATGCCCATTTGCTTAGTTTGTAATGCTGTAAGTTTAGAAACTGCCACAAAAAAGATTTCTGATAAATTATGTGCATCCTGTTAGTCAGCCTGAAGGTTTATATATTTATTTCCCTATCTCAGGGACACGTCAATCTCACCTAAAAGCTTGCTTTACCCTCGGTACTGTTTATTTCCTAAAAGAAATACGAGCAAAACGAATTAGAATCTGATTTAAGTCCTTCAGAAGACAATAATTCTGAACTTGAAATTATTGCATGCGTCTGTACTGATTTTAATTCTAACGTTATGTACAGATGACCAATACTAACATTACCCATTCATCAACAGTACGCACATAGAACGCCCTCTCCCCACACTGACAGTATGGGGAAAAGTACCTTATCACTACTTGTCCTTTAAATACAAGCTGAACGAAGATTTCAAATCTCATCCGATGTGCGTCGCTTTAAGATCGTAGACTCGTTGTATCAAATACATACAGAAAAGGGTGTGTTGATGAGTGATTTGTTTTCAGCTTTACGCAATTATTGAGATCACATCGGTTTCCTCTAACAAAACCTGCACTGATATACTTTTTGTTGACTTCTTCGTCTTCTTTTACAGGCATGTGATTGAGTTTATTACAATTGTATAATTTTTCTTTTGTGTTATTAAATAAAAGACAAGTCGTAAATAGACATAATGCAGCTTTCATCTGAAACAAGAATAAAAGAACGATTGCAATACGATTTTCTTCCAAACTAAAAGAATCAGTAAATCATGGTAACATAATCGATGACAAAAGGAATCAATGAAGAAAAGGGAACTGAATGAAATCAAAACCAGACTCAATAAAATGTGAAAATGTGTCATGGAAAAGGATGTAGACGGCATATGAATTATGGGTAAAATTATAAGGAATCTGAACACCGTAGTGTGGAATCTCTTCGGTACTCCCCCATACTGAATTTTACATTCGAGTTAGGTAGAGAAAGAAATCAAGTTCAAAAACATGCATTCAAATGTTACATCGAACCATATAATAACAACATGACGCTCAGAAGAAGTGAAACACACACATATACACATACATACATATATAGCGGTAGCGGGTCACCTGGTGGCCGAATGTTCTAAAGCGATAACCTTTACCAATCACTGCCATCTCACCTCTGTTCACGTACTATCAAGTCTCAGGCTCGGCATACTTGGGTATGTGACAAGCTTGCCAGTAGCTGTGGGTCCTGGTTCTTACCGGAGTTGTCCCCGGTTCTTCCTCCACCAGTTTATATTTGTCGCCATTATAGCCTATCATGTGCTGCAAAATGACACTAAACCCAAAACAACAACAGCAATTAAGACACGTTTTCAATTTGTAAGAAAAGTCATCGTGAGAAAAAAAATTCACGTAGGCAGAGTCAGCAATTCTGTCGGAAACTAATGGGTTTATTTCTTAGCCGTATACGGACACATTTTTCAATATATAATCATTTTGAAGTGTGTTGTATTGGAAGACCATACAGAATGATTACTTTTTTCTTTGCTAAAAAGTTACAATATTCGCTCCAGCTGTTGAAAGGGATAGCCCACAACCAAACTGTTTTACTGATGATGATGATGATGATGATAATAATAATAATAATAATAATAATAATAATAATATGTGTTATTTATTTTGATCCTCTATGATAGCATACTTTCGTTCTTTCGTAAATAAAAGTACGATATGTTGTTGTATACTACATCTTTTAGAATTTGATTACATGGTCACCAAATAATTGCAAGTCAATACAAACTTCAAGGTAAACTGTCTATTTTATACTTAGGTGTCTTGAATAAGTTACTTGAAGGACTTCCAAAGATTGCTTTTATTCAGAATATGCGGCGACGCCAGACAGTGTGTCTTCGATCTAATTTAAATTGAGGCTTGAAATTCTGTTGTATATTTGTATTGCATGCGCTTGTAAGATTTCTTAGGGATATTACATTTAAGAAAAATACCGTTTACGCTTGGTTTTATTAAACTCTATTGGGAAACAAAACAACAATTTTAAAAATTGATATAAGGAAATCATTGATATTATTGAAAAGCTGTATTGTGTTTTCCACATTGATGCTGTCGCAAAAACATGGCTGAAAGTATTGACTTTTTCTTTACCATCTCTTCAGAAGACGTTTTGTAATAGTCGTGTATCCGTTTGTCGCTTATGTCGTATAAGATATATTATATGGTACACTATTCCTTTTGGTTTTATTTAGTTGTTATGTTTATTCTGATAATATGACTATATATTTCAAATCAAATTGTTATCTTCAATTTTTTGTAAACTATTAACAATTTCGTGGAATTGGGCATGAGAATTTCGATCAATAGTTTCATTCCAGAAAATAATTAGGAAGAATGGAACTTCTTTGCCTTTACAAATATCTGCTGACAGCGTTTGAGAGAATTGATCTGCATTTTGGTTTTTAAGATTATTATCGCTATTGATTTTGACATAAATAAATACATTTCAGTTGGCATTTATTTCTACTATTATTAGAAGAGGCAAAACAAGAGCACCTTAAATGCCATAGAGACCAACAAAACACTTTGGCCATTATTCGGCTGCAGCAAAAGTTAAAACGTCAACCATTAAAGTGCTACTACAACCATGTTGACTGTTACTTCCACTACCCTTATAACTACGTTTAGAATACAGATGACTCTCGCCTTGACAACAACTAAAATACTAAACGTACAAAAGAAGACAAACAAACAAAGAAAGCTACAACGACTGAAATACCATAATTGTCACAACCACTGCAACAATGACTGCTACTACTACAATTATTACAGCTCCCTCTTCTCCATCTAATAGTACTGCTACTAAAATCAGTAACGGCCTTATCAAACGCGGGGCCAGATTTGGACTACTTTGGCGCTCCCCC